>VDFB02276663.1:0-47657 GCA_007258455.2 Sequoia sempervirens
GAATTGAAACATTTGATCATCCTACTCCCTACAAGGCCACTTGGGTAACTCAAGGGCAGCATGTAGAGATTTGTAAGAGGGCTTATGTAGATTTCTCAATTGGATCATATCATGATAGGGTGCTTTGTGATGTCATTTCAATGATTTGTGGTCATATCATCTTGGGAAGACCATGGCAGTATGCTAGGAGGACAGTGCATGATGGATTTCATAACACATATTTGGTGCATAAAGATGCTAGTAGATATAAGTTGGTTCCTTTGCATTTGGAGTAGTCTAATGAGAACTTTGTAATATGTTTTGAGAAGCATTTGCAGGTAAATGAGTAGGGTAGGACTAAGGAAGATACTGGTTGGTTGAAAAAAAAATAGTAAGTTGCAGCAGAGATTTGAAGCACACAGTCCTAAAAATCAAAATTTGTGGGACTTGGACAGTATTAAGGTTGGAGGAATTGAATGCCCTATAGTTGAGGGTGATACAGGAGTTGTTCTTTCACAAATGAATCAGTGGCATAGAGGCAGAAATAGGGCACAAAATTAGACTGAGTTTAAGCAGCAAGAAGGACAAACAAAACAGATTTTTGACACTAACATGATGAATGACATGAGTGCAGATTGGAAGAAGAGGAAGACAGTGACTTTGGCAGATTACATGCCCTGTCATGTGAAGATGAAAACATATGAGAGCAAGGGGTCTTTTGGTGGCAGCAAGTTGGATGCTTCTTGGGGCAAGAAACTTTTCTTCCTTGGGGAGAATGGTGCAGGAGCACCCAAGCTCATTAGGAGTCAGTTGAAGAGTTAGGAGAGTGCAAGAGACATGAAGGTTTTTCCATCATTCCAAAGCATCAATTATGATGTCTTGAAGCCTATAATGACATTTGGCATGGATGAGAGTAATTGGAAGATCAAAAGTCCTAAGGGTCCTGATAAGGACCCTAGGACCAAAATGCTTTGTAAATGGAAAAATAATGTTCTAGGAGGTCAGGTAGGTTTATTATGATTTAATTTTGTCAAATAAGATTGGATAGTAAGGATCCAATAGTTTTTGGATAGTAGAGTTTAATAAATTGTAAATTGGAAATTCAAATTTTTGAATTCCAACATTGGGTGGGAAAGTAGTTTTTTGATGTTTTAATCACTTTAATGTAAACTAATCAATCCAAAACGGTTTGAGAAGTTGGGGAAAGGTTATTCAAGGCCATAGAAGTCATTTGTATGGAGGTTGGGTTGCTGGTACGGATTTTGTACGGACTGCTATAGGAAAAAGCAAAAAAAACAACAATTTCTTGCATTTTTCTTGTGCTCTTTTGATGTTTTATTGATTTCTATTGAAGATTTGTTTAGTAGGATGGTTTAGGGACTTGTATCAACTTGTTTTGAAGTCATTTGAATGTCCTGAAAGCAACAGCAATCAATTCTTTGTATATTATTTCTGACTGTCCTCAAGAAAGTGCAGATTTTTCACTAATTTTGAGGTTTTTCATGGATGATTGATCCATTTCAAGGTAAAATGCTGTTGTGACCTATGAAATGGATCATTCCTAACATGCATCATATATATTTGACAAACTAATTTGTGGGAAAGAGGAATATTAAGGTGTACACCAAGATTGGACAATGCAAAGTGCATGAGGATGGAGGCTAAGGTATAGCAGCAGGAGATCTGCCTTAATAAGGGGAAAGTTTTTGAGTTTGGATTGATTTATTACATTTATCTAATGGTGAAAAGTCAAAGAGAGGGATTTGGAAGTTTTTGGAAGGCCAAGATCCAAGAAGCCCTAGTTTTTGAGGCAATTTAAGGAGGGTTTTGTATTTGAGCATGTTAGAGGTGTCATAGAAGCCTAAAAACTTGTAATCATTTGTTTTGAGTCATTTTAAGGGACTGTTGAAAGTTTCATGGTCAGGGGATAAGTTTAGAGGGGGGTTGCTTTGGAAAAGTGGGCTAATTAGCCCTAGTTTTTGAGGAGACAACAGATTTTGGAAGGGTTTGTTTGAAGCAAGTGATATCAAGGTTTAGATATGTTCTTTTTCATCACAAACCACACTTGAAATAGTCATTATATTGGAGGTTCCTTTGGAAAGTTTGAGTGCAAAGTCAAAAATCCTTCGCTAGAGGCCTAGTTGGGCTAGTAGCCTAGTTAAGGTGAAAAATTGGTTGTGTCTAAGTCAAAGGTTTGGGATTTGAAATCATTCAAAAAAAGTTTTTTTGGGTCTCTTAAGAGTGTTCCTAGGGTTTGGGTCCATAAGGAAGGCAAATAAGTCATTCGGTGCATTATTCAGGTTTGTCTCCATCAGAGTGCCTAGAAGAGTGGTTGAGATTGTGTCTTGCAAACCTTGAGAACTTTGTGTTTCTTTCAAAGTCCCTGACCCTCTGCATCAGGTGCACACTTTCAGTTTCATCCAGTTTTGTTTCAATTTTGCATTCATTCCTAGGTGTTTTTGCATTACACAATGTGTTTTCAAACAAGATGCATTTCAATAGTTTTCACTTAATAATCAATCCACTTTTCCAGTTAGCTACATTTAGATCATTGAATTTAGTCATAATTTAATCATACATACGCTAGTTTGAGTGAACCACCTAGATTTTGTGGTGTGGGATCTACCTCTTTTCATTAGATGAAAGACCCTAATTGAGCAAAAGAGACACATCATCCCTAACTTTATAATCTATGGTTCATAAATATATGATAATTATTTGTCATTTTTAAGTATGGGTGACTATAAAATTACTATTGACTATTTGATCATCAAACTTCATAATGTTCAAGTAGAATGAGAAAGATATTTATTTTAAAGTTTTATATTTATTGATGATATATTTTATGTTTTGATTAATAGGGAAAATAGGTTTTGAAGGGACCTGAAACCCTTTACATTAGAAACAAAATGTTGCTCCAAAAAACATTCAGAAGTCTACCAGCAGCAACCCAACAACCAAAAAACCAACCACCACAAGTGCCAAACTAAAAGAAGACAATCAACAACCAACATCACCCATTAGCAAAACAATAGCAAAACAACCTACAGAAGACAAACACCAAACAAAATAAAAAAGAAACAAAAAACTAGTTAAGGCCCCTCGAAGTTTTGGCCACCTCAATTTGTTGGTTTTTATGTTTTTCAACCATATCCAACAATTCCTTTTTCTCAGCATCAAAAGCTTTCTTCCATTCAGCCAACCCTCTACCAACAGGTACCTTGTCATCATCCTTTGCAGCTTTTTTACCCTTACCCTTAGCCATTTTCTCTTTCTCCATGATCTCTGAGAAGAAAACCTAATCTTCTCTGAGCTGACCAATTTTCTTAAAGAGAATTTCCAAAGCTTTTGCACTATTCTTAACCGAGGTATGGCTTACCTACAACAATTTTTTTATATCATCATTTATGCAAGTTCAACCTTGGCCTTAAGGGCCTATAGTCTTTCATCACATATCCCCTTAAAGTCATTAAATGTACCTTCTAGTTCCACCATTCTATCAATGAGGATGTCAGACACAGAGGCCTTCTGAACATTCTGCATATTCACCTTCAAGCCTCTTATCTTGATATTAATTTTGTTGAATTCTTGCAAAGTCCATTTGGCCAATTTGAAGGTGCTTGTTGCCCCAGCCCTCGCCATATCCAAAAAACCAAACATAGAAGTATCATCCTCGTCTAGGTACGAAAAATCCTCTAAAAGAGGATCAATCTTCAAGGGCAGATTAGAATTTTTCTTTTCCTCCTCCACATTCAAATCCCCAACCTCCTTAACAAGGGACACCTTAGGCATGTCATGAACTGGAGAATCCTCCACAGTCATTGTTTTATCAACAGGAACCATAACTTCCTCTGCCTCTTTGGGGTCACTGGTCGTAACTATAGAATCCTTTTTCTTCAAATTGGCCAACCTCTTCAACATTCTTCTCATTTTTCAACCGACCCAACATTAACCTGGACCCCAACCTCAAGAGCCTCACCAAAAAAACCTTTATCAACAACCACTTCCGTAGCCTTAGGAGAGGACCCATCTGACCCAACCTCCATATCATCACTCCCAGAAAAGGCCAACCTATTAGGAGCTATGTTACTCTTAGAGCCTACCACCTTCCTTTTCTTGGAATCCAAAGCCACAACTGCAGGGGAGACACCATCCTCATCCTCATCCCAATCCTCCTCCTCCTCCAATAAGGAGTCTAAATCCGATGACCCTGATAAAGCACTTAAAACCTCTTCCTTTCCTTTCATGGCCGAAGCCAGGGTTAGAGATTGGACATGCTCCATAATAAGAAAAATTAGCCCTTCATGGAGGACAAGGGCCCTCCTATTCTTCAGATGAGCATACACAGAGGATTCCAATGAAGATAAAAGGAAGAAGGGAATGGAAATAAACAAACCATGTCTAAAATGATTTGAGTGAAATAGTGGCCAAGAAGAGCCTTAAATCTCCCTTCTAGCATCATGTATCACATCATCACCTCTGCAAACCTAGCCTTGATTTTCTTGAGTGAGGTTCTATCATAGCCCGAGCTCTCCAACTTGACCAAATTCTTTCGCTCGTCATCCTTAAAATATTGGGTCATCACTTCTTCATTTCTCTTTTCTTCTTTGAAAAATTTCCTTCCCATAGTTGGCATGCCCCTAACAGTGGCAATAAGGTCTTCATTGACCTCCACCTCTAGCCCTTTCAACACCATCTTGCGATTATGCCAAAGAGAGACAAACTTGGCTGAGGCATTAGGGTCATGACCGTGCAATATCTCAAAAAATAGAGTGAAATGGTCATGACGAAGAATGTTCCAGAGCTTCTTCTTTCTCTAAATATCACCACATGAGTGTGGCTCAACTCGGCTTTTGTCATTGCCCATGGTAGCTAGAACAAAAAACACAATTTAACCCTAGTGATAGCTACCCAAACGAAAGCAAAAAACCCATAAAACACCCAGAAAATGTGCCAGATGGGGAGACGTACAAGGCCATAAAATCCGCATCAACTTACCAACACCATCATTTCTTAAAAATTTTCTAGCATCCTTGGGAATGATTGGCCCTTCCTCCCATGAGTGAAATTCACTAAGGCTGACAACCAAATTAGCAAAATAATCAGCAAGAGAATTTCCTTCCTGATAAATGTGAGAGATGTGAGTCTCATAACAAGATTGTAATATCATTACCATATCCTTTATTAACTAATCCACATTCCAGCTTAGGGGATGAGTACCACACAAATATTTTATGATATTCATAGAATTTCCTTCCACCCAAACTTTGGAGAACCCTTACTAATAGCATATCTAATACTCATGAATGCAACCTCCGCATCAGCGTGATGATTATTCTGTGTACCCATTGGGAGTGCCACCATGCCAAGAAGTCTTCCAAAGCTATCTCTTAACACCCCCCACATACAGCAAGCCTGGGATTCCCCTTCACTAGCCCATCAAAGTTAAGTTTAATCCACCCAACCGAGGGCAGCTACCATCTTGTGTTTTTCCTCACAACAAAGCTATCCTTGGGAGTCTGTTGGAAATTGTGCCTCTACTTGCTAACTTGTATCTCTTCATTATCAGCCGATTGTTGGTTTTCGTAACTTGGTAACCTTGTCACGGTGTTTCGAAGTTTCATAATTTCCTGACTGGAAGACCTCCTTCATTGTTGTGGCATTGATGGTTTTGGTAACTTAAGAACCTTGTTGCGGAGTTATGGAGTTTATGTTTTCTCCGACTAGGCGATAGTGGTATCAGCTTGTCACGAGGATCGGTAAATCTGTAACTTTTTGTGGTGGTTATGAAGTTATCATTTTTAGCGATGCGCTGACGGGTGTTCATTTTGGTGGGGCCATGTCAATGGTTGGTTTGACCACGGGTATACGAGGGAGTTGGTAATCAAAAGGGCTAACTCGTGGATACCTAAAGTATTAGCTTTTGTTTATAAACTAATGACTATTAATATTCCACGCCAATGTGGGATAATGTTGACGATTGAGTTTCTTGGCGGTTGAGCAAACTAAATCAGTTTGGACAGTAGATTCCTGGAAACTAAATATGTATGTTTTCCACGCATTGTATCTAGTTGGATAGTTGAGCCATGAGGCTGGCTAGTAAGGTCGCGGCCATGAGGCTAGCTAGTAAGGTTGAGGCTATCAGGCCGAGCTGGGAGAGAGAGAGTTGAGGGCTAGAGCAAGAGTGAGGCATATTAGAAGCAAGGTTATGTTGCCAAAAATCTCTCCTAATAGAATGTCTTGAACGATCTTTTTTTCTTAATCTGCACTATATACTATGTGAGAATATTGTAACAATGCGAAGGTTGTAATCAATTGAGAGGTTGATCAAGGAAATGAAAAAAAGGGAAAGAGGGAAACAGATCAGGGTTACTACCAATTTTTCTCCAGAATGAAACATGATGTAATCTTTAAAAAAGTTTAGTGCTTGAGTTGTATTTGTAACTATTCTATTGCATGAATAATACAATGGTGATCTGGGCTTTTGGAGTGTGGGGTTTTTTACCCGAAAGGGTTTTCCCCACGTAAATCTATGTGTTTTGTCTCATCTTTCATGTTGCATGTTCTTAGTTAGAATATGTTAATGTTTGTTGTTGAAACTGGATTTACATGTGCTTCTCTTAGAAGGGTTAATGTGGAAATGCACTATGTCTAATTCTACTTTGTGGCACAGTTGTACGTTTCTTTGAGGAAATTTAAGAAATTAAAATTTACTAAAGGCACTACTGTTCTTGGAGGTTTCTATGAGATGATCAAGATTTCCTAACAAGTGGTATTAGAGCCTTCTTTTGGTTGTTGGTTCTGGGTGTTTCTCTTGTGAATATTTCTTAGTTTGTTAGGCTTACGAAAATCTAAAGGAATCAATTGATGTATTGATCCTTTGGTGAGTGGAACTATTGTGGTATTCAAAGATAACACGCAGCTTGAAGGATGGTGAAGATGGAGAAAAAGGAGTTGGTCATGTTGAATTGATGTGAGTTGTGTCTCCTAGTTGGTAGCGGTACAACCTTAATGTATGAGGTGGAATTTTTCTTTGCTCATGGTTGTGTTGCAGTAAAGCTTTCATATTGGGTGTCTATGTGAGAGGCTCCTTGGTGATATGGAGAAGCTTGGGTTGTTTCTCAGCCATGGAAGAAAGTGCTTATGCTAGGTGGTATTTCCTGGTGTTGGAAGGCATTATTTTATGTTAACCTTGAATGCATGAAGGCTATGGAGTTAATTATTGAATGATTTGAAAGCTTCTAAAATAGCCTATCTCTTTCTCAGATGCATGTGCATGTTGGTGGTTTCGAAGTTGATTTGAAATAGGCCTAGAGATCCTAAATTGTTGTTCCTTTTAAGGATGTGTTGTACTTGCATGTTCTATAATTTTTTGCAAGTTTTACATGGTCAAGAAAACTTGTTGATTGCTTGATGGATTCCTTGACTATGGTGCTCGTTGTGGACATGTTTTACAAATCAAATTTGGTCATGATCTGGTGTTGGAGTCTTGGTGTCTACATGGTTATCTTCTTTGATATCTTAGTTTATGATTACTAATGTGATGATGGGTTTGCACGTTCGATGGAATTGATCTTTAAGTTATGTGGTTGGTAGTTTAGTTACCCATTCACTGCAGTGAGATAACTCAGATGCAGACTATCTATATCCATGAGGTTGATGAAATGTTGGTGCAGATCTATTAGCTAGCCTTGTTTGTGGTCACTTGTGCATTGGTGTGGTTTCTTTGGAATGAGAAGATGGATGGTCCTGAGTACCTAAATAGTCGGTTATAGGGACCTATAGCATGTTGTATCACGATGTCATGGATAGCTTGGATACACTGCTTTGTGTAAACTTTTGACAGTGATGGTAATCTATGCTTGTTTTGGAGATCTTGGTGCCACTTGATGGACATGTTGTTGTGTGGACCTGAAGGATTTTCAGATTAGCAGATGTTGGGTCATGATGCTTGAGAAGCTCAGTTGTCATAGTTCAATGGGAGCTTTAGTAATGACTCTAGATTCATCACTTGGTGGTGAATGTTTTTCTTTAGTGTTGCAGATGTTATCAGGAAGAGCCCTTAGATCTTGTTGTTGCAGAAGGGTTCTTTCGCATTTGCATGGAAACTATTTGAGGAAGTGTAACATCTTGAACCATGGAGGATGATTGGATTCTTTTGCTAAGGTGTTGGTGGTGCTTGATAGGTGATGCTAGTTTTGAGTTTGTTTGCTTTATGTCATGGTATACTCTTTCTTATGGACTCAAGTTTTGACATTGTGCATGGCACTTGAGACCATGGTGAAGTCACTTAGAGCATGGTATCTCCTAAGGGGGATGTGTAGATCATGATGTCATGATAAGTTCCTATTTTATATGTGTCGAGATTTTACAGTGGTCTGGAGTTTCTTTGTGTTTTGAGTACATTGGTTATATGCTTGAGAACTTCATGTTAAGTGTAGTAATACAGTTTGGAGTTCGGCATGGGATGATTGTTTGCTGGTGCTCATAGATACATGGAGAATAAGGTGAGGCTATAACTCTTTTGAGATCAGAGGTACTGATTATAGTTGAAAGTCTAAGTAGCCTACACCTTGGTTGGACGTGACTTCAACAGAGACCAATGAGGATATTTCTCTTGGATGAGTCATGGTGGCTTGTATATCTTGGAGGAGCATTCCCTTTTCCCACTCTTGGTCTACTCGGCAGTTTATCTAAGAGGTATTTTCCCATTATATTTTTCAGGTGTGTTTTATGCTTTCTTTCATGGTATGGATCTTGAATTGTTGTTAAATGGTTCTGGAGGATTCATAGTGGAAGGTGGACATCTCCTTGAGCATTTGTGTTATATCATTTATTGATAGGAACTGGTAGGAGATAGTTATATGGGTTGATTTCCTGAGATGGGAAATGAGGTAGATTGATCTTCTTTAAGAGGCTTGCATCCATGTTTGATTACATGTTATTTATGTTAAGTTTGATCTTGGTGATTGAACGGTTGGGTGTTATTATGGCATTTTCTTTGGGATATGAAGGAGATCATACTTGACACAGTTGGCTTTTAGAGGTGTATGTAGGAGGATTTTCTATAGGCTTATGATGTGCAGGGGTGTTCTTTTTGGTCTCGGTAGTCTTCCTGGATGTTTGGTTGGAGCTATAGTGATCACTAGCTTGTGATCATGTGTTTTCACTCATGTTCTTGGGTGATGACATGGAGGTTCTTGATCTCTTTCTTCTGTTAGGTGTGGATAACTTGGAAGAGCTTTGGAAGACTGTTGAGAGAAATTATTCTTGTAGCAGTTGGTTGCAAGTTGTGCATATCATTGTGGATATTTCCTTGGTACTATATGGTTACATTTTCTATGTGTTATCATTGGTAGACTTGTTATGCCTTTGATCTTTTAGATTTGGTGTTACCCATGCAATGGGAGTTCTTGAATGTGTTTTGTCTTCTTCGACTAGTTGGCATATGGAGCTTTCTTTTGGAGTACATGGGTTGGTTATGCTGGTGGCATAAGTTTACTAATGTTTGATACCTTTAAGGTATGGATGATTGGATGTTCTAGCACTTGTTGTGGGTGCTATTTTCAGTCACGTGGGTTTATCAGTTGGATGGAAATAGTCAGACTGATTGTTGTTCTAGCTAATGTTTTTTATCTTGTTTTTTGGAGTGGTGGCAGTATCTTGTTGTTGATATCACTAGGATCTTTTGCTTGTGTTCATTGAACTGGTGCATATTCACCCTGGCTTGTACCTTTCTTCCATAGGTGACATGTTGGAAGATGATAGGGATTGTTGCCTGAACGGTGGACATCTTAGATGTTGTTGTAGAAGTCTTGATGGAGCATGAGAGCATGTTTGAGATCTATGTGGTTTCATGGAAGACTATGATTGGTTGCAATGTTGGACAATTAGTTGCAGTTGGATACTGATTTTGTTATAGATTGTTTGGTAGGCTGTTATCTATGGAAACTTGTTGATTGGGTGTCCTGAATGCTATTGATCAGAGACTTGAACAGAATAGGGACTGAACTGGTGGTGTCATAGTAATCTCAATAGTTCCTAAGTTCTTTAGAGGAAGCCAATAAGTTTTTGTCAAGTGGGAGATTGTTGGAAATTATGCCTCTACTTGATGGCTTGTATCTCTTCATTATTAGTTGATTGCTTGTTTCCATAACTTGGTAACCTTGTTGTAGTGTTTGGAAGTTTTGTAACTTCATGACTGGATGACCTAGAGCAGAAGTGAGGGAGATTAGAAGCAAGGTTATGCTACCAAAAATCTCTCCTGATAGAATTCCTTGATCGATCTTTCATTGTTAATCTGCACTGTATATTGTGTGAGAGTATTGTAATAGTGCGAAGGTTGTAATCGACTCAGAGGTTGATCAGGGAAATGAAAAAAAGGGAGAGAGGGAAACAGATCAAGGTTACTGCTAGTTTGTCTCTGAAATGAAACATGATGTAATCTCTATAAAAGCTTAGTGCTTGGGTTGTATTTGTAACTATTCTATTGCATGAATAATACAATGGTGATCTCATCTTTTGGATTGTGGGGTTTTTTACCCAAAAGGGTTTTCCCCACATAAATCTATGTGTTTTATCTCATTTTTCATGTTTCATGTTCTTGGTTAGAATCTGTTAATTTTTGTTGTTGAAACTAGATTTACATGTGCTTCTCTCAGAAGGGTTAATATGGAAATGCAATGTATTTGATTCCGCTTTGTGGCACAATTGTACATGTCTTTGAGGAAATTTAAGAAATTAAAAGTTACAGATGGAACTACTGTTCTTAGAGGTTTCTCTAAGATGATCAAGATTTCCTAACAGAGTCATGATAGGAACCAAAGAAATTTTCCAATTTGAAATAGCCTTAAGATCATAGCCAGCAAGGCACATAGTTAGATCACACCAAGAAAATTCAGATCTAATGAGAGTAAAATTCTCCAGGATAGCTTGACGGACTTTGATGAAAAGACTCTCAACCTTCAGCTTGGATTCTTGAAAGATCCTATTATTTCTTTCTTTCCAAAGTCTTCAAGCAATATGTGGGGCCATAAGATCCCAAATCCCACACAATACAAGAGAGTAGTAATGGAACTTCTACTGATCATAAAACTTAGCCAAAGAGTCTGGAAAGACCCATCCCAAATCCAAAAGTCTCTAAAACTTTCTCCACTGGGAGAATGAGTAATCACACCCAATAAGGATATGAAAAGCATTCTCCCCATTAGCTTCACAGAGAACACACCTATTGGGAATTGCAAACCCCCTCTTATAGAGATTGTCAATCGTGAGAATTTTACCTTACATAATTAGCCAGTAAAAGATATTCACCTTAGGAATCAACAGCTTATTCCATAGCCGCCCCCAGAATAGAAAAGACTTAGGAGAAATCAGGGAATTCAAAAAAGCAGAGGTCACAGAAAAATTACCACTTGCACACGGGGCCCAAACCACTCTATCCGGTCTTGAAAACACTAGAATCCAAACCTTACATAAGAAATCCTTAAGAAATTTCAAAGACAGATCCCAAACATCAAAATTCTTCCAATCCCCATCCTTGAAGTAATTTGCTACCTTGAGTCCAAAGAGTTGTTTACATAGGGGAGCAATAGGAGGATCCCAAGGGAGAGAAATAAGAGGGCATACCCCACACCAAATTTATTCCCAAAAGAGAATACTAGTCCCATTTCCCAACAGCCACTTAACACCTTTAGCAATCACATCTCTACAGAGAAAAATATTCTTCCAAAAGCACGCCAGATGGAATCTCCTCCAAAGAAAGCATATCCCAAGGCCTTTCCAAACCAAACAAGTACATATTACTCGCCAAAGAAGCTCACCCAACATCCCCATTCACGAGCCTCCAAATATTTTTAGCCATAAGAACCATATTAAAATATTTAAGATTTATAATCCCTAGCCACCCCATTTCTTCAATTTACAAACTAAATCACAGGCCACAAGGGGAATTCTAGCTTCAGACTCCACCCTTGACCAAAGGAATCTTCTCATGATCTACTCCATTTTTCCTTCAAAATTAACAAGCACCCTGAAGAAGCTCATAGCATACAGGGGTTAATTTTGAAGAGTTTCTAAGATAAGCCAAATTTTACCAACCTGACTGAGGGGCACACTTTTCCAACCCACTAACTTCATACTAAATTTATCCAATAGACCCAGCTGAAAGGAGTCCAAAATCCTTGAAATACACAAAGGAAGCCCCAAATATGAAGACAAAAAATCACCCTAATTACAAGACAGGATTCTAGCTAACTTGAGTTGCAAATCTTCTGAAGTATTAAGGAAAAAAGTCTAACATTTAGGAAGGTTTATCTTCTGACCAGAAGGCATTTCGTAGTCAACCAACAGCCTCTTAACATCCCTTGCTTCCTTAACAGAAGAAACCACCATCAAAATAGTGCCATCCACAAATTATTGGTGAGTAATCGAGTTACACTTGGAAGAGGGCGTAAGACCTCGTAAAACCCCAGCCTGAAGCACCTTCTAGATGTTACAACCCAAAGCCTCTGCCATCAAGATGAAAAGAAGCGGCGAAATAGGGTCACCCTGTCTCAATCCTTGCGAGCTCTGGAAGAAATTTGAGGGAGAACCATTCACCAAGACAGCAAATGATGGAGAAGAAATAATTTGATGAATCAGTTGAATCAATTTCTTACAAAAGCCAAAACGATCCAACACACTCAAAAGGAACCTCTAGCTAACTCTATCATAAGCTTTAAGAAAATATAGCTTCAAAAAGAAACCTGGTTTCTTAGAAACATTAATGGAATGGACCAATTCATGAACTATATAATGGAATCAAGGATCTGCATGCCCTTGACAAAGCCATTCTGCTAGTTTGAAATAAGAAACGGAAAACATTTTTACAGTCTAGTAGGAAAAACTTTTGAAAAAATTTCATAGACAGAGTTATAAAGGCTAATAGGATGAAATTCACCAAAGTTCTTAGCATCAACTGACTTAGGAATCAAAACAATGAAAATTGCATTCAGTTCCTTCAGCAAACTTCTAGAACCAAAGAAATCCTTAGTAGCATTATCACATCCTCAACAATAATCTCCTAGCATGATTTAAAAAATAAGAAGGGAAAACCATTAGGGCTAGGGGCCTTATTAGCTTCAAAGGAAAACATTGCATCTCTAACTTTCGAGGCAAAGGGAATAGCCGTCATCTCCTTATTCAAATTTTCTGAAAACAAACTAGGGATAGCCTCTAGGGAAGCGTCCACTCTACCTTAATCCCAAATCAGGTCATCTGACCTAATACCTTCAAAAAAACTAGGAGTTGCTCCACAAATGTCCTCCTCAGCTTCCAACAGCAACCCATCCACTCTGATCAAAGTCTATTAGAAGCTCTATGTCTCAAAGTGGTGAGATGAAAAAACTTAGAGTTTTGATCCCCAAATTTAAGCCAAATAGCCCTGGATCTTTATCTCTAGAAATCCTCCTCCTTGGAGATGATATCATGAAGTTGGGAAAGAAGACCATCTTCCTAAAGTTGAATATCCTCTGATAAGCCCTTCAACTAGATGACATGTTGGACCTCATCCAACTTGTTAAGGATGAGGCATTTAGAATAAAAAATGTGACCAAATGATTCTTTGTTCCACTTTCTAAGGTTCTTCATAACAAAATTCAAATTTTTAGCCACTTTAAACATCACACTTCCATCAACATTAATTTTCCACCATCTTCTTATACAATCCATAAAGTGAGGGTCTCTAAGCCACATGGCTTCAAACCTGAAGGGAAATCTTTTCTTACTCCCAATCTTGTCTGCCACAAAAGAGAGGGAAATGATCTGACCCACAACACGTAATAGATGATAGGGAACAAGCAAAGTCTACAAAGTAGGATGTAGAAGTCAGAGCCCTATCTAGTCTAACTTGAATATTATCAACTCCAACACGTCTATTCAACCAAGTAAAATTAGCTCTAGAAAGATTAACATCTAACAGCCTGCATTATCATTAATAAACATACTAAGAGAAAACCTATTCTCAGGGTTTGGCTGAGAGCCACCCACTTTCTCATCATCATACAAAGGAGTGTTGAAATCTCCCATAACCAACCAGGGAAGATCCAAAAAATACATCCTAAGACTACTTAGATCATCCCAAAGCTTCTTCCTATTTCTCTTCAAATTAGGAGTGTATACATTAGAAATAACCCAAGAATAAGAATCCATGAGCCAAGTAAACTTAGTCTCAACATGATTGAAACCAACAGCAACTGGGGTACCTCTCAAAAACTTAGCATTCCAGAAGGTGGCCACACCACCCAAAGCTCCATCAGAACTCACCCCATGAAAACCACAATCTTTGAAAAATAAACTCTTCAAAGCCTCCAACTTGTCTATTTGCATTTTCATTTCTTGGATCAACAAAATGTCCAGCTTATGATCATGAACAAGATTCTTTAGGAGGTCCTACTTATGTAGGTTATTCATCCCCTTGATATTCTATGAAATGACTTTCAATTTCCAGAAGAGGGAGTGGTCTTTGAGCACAAATCAAAAAGGGTCTTCTGGACCCGTTCCGCAATATTTTGCTTACACTCCCTTTCTCTACTCTTCTATAGGGAAGGTCTACCCTGACCCTTTGAAGACCCACAATCTGCTTTCTACCTTCTTGTGGTGACACCTTTGTGAGGCTAAGGGGGAGGGGAAGAGGATGATTTCTTCTTCTGACCATGCACCTAGGAAAAACCCTCCTCATCTTTACATACAAAATCTGCCACAACCAGAGCATTATTTCCCATCATTGATTTCACACCCAAAGAGGGTGACTCGAGAACACCCTTCGGCTCCACCACAAGCCTTTTTGGAGAGCACATAGTCTCAGAAACATACTCCACATCCTAATTTAAGGAATGATCATTAGCAGTTACTTCCTTAGGAAAAACTAGTTCCTTACCAACCTCGAAAGGAGGATCTTCATGCATTTCAGCATTTACCTCACCCTCCAACCCATTTCTAGCTGTCAATTCACCCCAGATATCTTTAGGTTCCTTAATCTTCCAAACCTTAATATGTTTGATAACCTTTGTTGGGGCACCAGGAACAAGGCAATCTTTGGCCTAGTGTCCCATCTTTTTACACTTGAAACAAGCAAACAGAAGATTCTCAAAAACTATATGTTGCTTCCAAGACACCACCTTAGATTTCAAGAAGAAAAATTTAGGCAGTGCAACATCCTAGTCAATCATGACATAGAATCTGGCCACAACTAACCTCCTCCTTGACCTAGTGGCCTTGTCAATTGAGACCAGCCAACCGAAGGAATTGGCAACTGCCTTGAAAACTTCCTCATCCTAGAGTATTCTAATAGTAGATTTAGAAGTTTAACCCATACAAGCATAGAATTAGAGAGACATTTTGACAAATCCATTCCTAGTTCCCACAGACGTAACACCATAGAGAGCCTTCCAAAAGACCAAGGTCCTTTCACAAAAAACATTTCTTAGATCTTCGTCACATGAGAAGGCAAAGGAAAAGAATCCTTTAGCCATTGCAGCAACCTCCACCTAACCTTTTAGCATCCACTTCTTGTGAACCCTAGAACAAACCTCCTCAATGCTAGGTCTAGGACCTAAAACCTTTCCAACCAAAGAGAAATCCATAATATCAATATTCTTCTCAACAATGGAGTCCGGGATAGAAAAGGAAAAAATTCATTGGAATAATAAATAATAATTGAAATTAAAATTGTCACTTATTTTAGTTTACATAAAATATGAAATATTTAAAAATTGTTTTTAAGTTATTCTTTATATAATAATTTTGTCTGAAAATTTAACATATAATTTTTAAATTTAATATATAATTCTAAAATTTAACATATAATTCTAAAATTTAACATATCATTCTAATTTTATTTACACAGAAGGCCTATCCTATTTGAAATGAACTTTTACCATGGATGACCTACAGTGTTGGACAAGACATGCAAGATGATAAGAACGATTTCATCCATTTATTACAAAACATTTAATGCCCACCAATGACTTTGACCGTTTCATTATATTTCTCCTACAAAATTTATTCATTGATGTATAGATTGTCATACCCACATACCCCCACTCAAATCATACATTCATGTTACAAAATTATAGCAAATTATAAGACATGTGATTAACAAGAAAGAAACTTGTTTACATGAATTGCTAATGTAGATATGGTTGCTTCAAGGATGCTATCCACTTGATATGCCCCTCCTCCCTTTCATTACTGTGGATCTCTGTTGAATCCAACCTCAGTTTCGCCTCTCCAATCAATAAAAGACTAGAGCTGATTGGGAGTCACTCGACCATACTTTTTTGGCCTTCAATCAATCTCAACCAAAGATGGAAATGCTTTGGTAGACATGTATGCAAAATATGGAAGCATAGAAAAGGCACGTGAATTGTTTGACATAAGTTATCAAAGAGAGGTTATCTCATGGAATGAAATGATTGCGGGATATGAACAAAATGGATTTTTTTAAAATCTTTACAAACTTTCAAGCAAATGAAATTGGTAGGTGTAAATCCAGACTCCACAAATTTTGCAGCACTCTCCTACCTGTTCCAAAATAGGAGCATTAGAACAAGGTATGGGCATCCATCAAAGCATAAAGAATAGAGGAATTTTATCAGATGTTGCAATTGCAACTGCCCTAGTCGACATGTATGCAAAATGTGGAAGCATAGAAAAGGCACGTGCACTTTTTGACAAAATGCTCCAAAGAGATGTCATCTCATGGAATGCAATGATTGCAGGATATGCACATGGATTTTGCAAGGATTCTCTCAAAATATTTGAATTAATGAAGCCCTCTGGAACATATCCTAACATTTCCCTTGCCATTGCAAATATCTGTAATCTAAATTCTCTGAATTGGATATAAATTCCTTATCTTGCTCTCTTGGCAATAACATCACAGGAAACGTTCCTTAAGGCTTGGGGAAATTATATGGTTTGGAATATTTGGACTTGGGTAACAATATAAGGTGTCTACTTTTTTATTATTTTACATAAAAAATAAAGCACAAACAAGACTAAATATAATATCCAACACAGCCATGCCAAACCTACACTCCATGTTTCTATTAACAAACTACACAAGTTATTCACATAGATTATACAAGCCATCACATGCAGCAAGGTTTTTTTGTTTTCATGGAACATGATGGAAAAGTATTAAAACTCACTTGAAATCAATAGTCAATCAGACAAAATAATGGGCAGAATCAACTTTGTTTGAACCATAGTTCTCACAAAATGCTTCATCAACAAGCAAGACCACACAAATGGAATTTTAAAAAGAATTAGGGAGTTAAAATGTATGAAAAAATGCCTCAAACAAATGTTACCCCATGACCTGTCATAATTGCATAATATGAATTTGTTAAAAATATTCTACAAACTTCCAAGAAAATGCAATTTGCAGGTGTAAATGCAAATCTCATAAATTTTTCCAGCATTCTATCTACGTGTACAAAAATGGGAACTTTGGAATAGGGTATGGACATTTATGGAAGAATAAAGTAAAAACATTTCTTTTTATAGTTGGACATTGCATTTTCCTCGTTTCTTACTTTTTTCAGGTACTCAAATAGTCTTGTTTTAGAAACTCATTGCATGAGAGATTTTTGTGTCTATTGGTGTGCTATGTGGTTTGAATAATTTCCACCCCTTTCTTTGAACTCCTATTGGATGGCGTTGTTGACACCATAACATTTGAATAGTTAAATTAATCAAAGTTGTCAAACATTTAGACTATGTACCAATAATGATAGACCTAACAAGAGAATGTTATAATGACAAAATAGCAATGCCAAACAAAATGGAACCGTGCATGTAGATATTAATGGTAAAGGTGCTTGATTATTTTCCTGTTTCAAAGGTTTTATTTCAATCGTGTTTGGATCCTTGTAAATGGATGCATATCATTTCTCCATTGAGGCCTTGATTACACAAATGTATCCAAAAAATAGACTTTTTTTTCAAATTGACCTTCCACACCTCTTGAATGTACGTACCCATTGCACACCAAGATGCAATTGCTAGTAGATAATTATAATCAGTAAAAAAGATATGGATATGCAAATTTTCTCTTACAATTTTATACCCAGTTATTTTCTAACAAATATTTTTTTTCTTTCTAAATTTTAAAATAGATCGGTTAACTCGAGACTAAAACATCTCATCACTACACAACCTATGAAACAAGGAATTAAATGGATCGTTACAATCACCCGCCTATCCACCATATCAAGTGTTTGTATTAGTATTCTAAAATTGATCGGTGAACTCGAGACTTAAACATCTGATCACTCAACAACATATGAAACAAGGAATTAAATGGAATATCATTACATTCAGCCGCCTTCCATTGATCACATTTTATTACTACCTGATAAAAAAATCAGGCGGAGGAATTGCATATCAAGTGTTTGTAATTGGTGTCCTGAACGATAAATATGAATGCCCAATTCATTATTTAAGCGATTGTGTACGTGAGTATTGTGAGCATTGCCTGTGGTGTGCAGAGATTAAAATGGGAAAGGGATCAGATGTTAGTATTGTGAGCATTGTGAGCATTGCCTGTGGGAAACGGATCAGATGTTAGTATGAAATTGATGATATTGTTGATGGTTATAGTGCTGTTAGGGGGTGCAATAATGGTGGAAGCAGAAGAGAATTGCAACTGGCATGATCCCAACTTCTACTGCGGAAGCGATGGGGATTGCGTTAAGTATGGTGCCAACGTGGTTTGCTGTGACATTGGATCCTGCGGGGATGGCCTCGGCTTTTGCCAGGATCCTTATTTTTGCTAAACAATTCATATAGATAGTTCAAGCTTTTCTTTTACCTTTATTTTGTGTAATCAAACTATGTTGTGCTACTTCCATATATATGGTAGAATAACGCTGGTGTATATCATATAAAGAAGGCTTTCATGTTACTTGCATATATCATACTTGGGTCAGGTTTAAACAGTATATTCTAAGTTTTTATTTGGGGGATTCTTCTGAAATTAGGTTAATTTTTTCAGTATAAATTTAACTATTAGTGAGATTTTAGATGAGTCATCTAAACCAGTCAAAACATAGAATGTGTGTATATATCATATGCATACACGGAAAGACGATTGTACTACCATAGAACCTAATATAAGAATTTTTATTCAATATTAGATTTTTTTTTTTAAGTCAATAATAGTAGGATAATTGTTTGTTATCTTATTTTTGATAAAGATGAGAAGTAAAATTGCTATTGAATATTTGAATGTTGAAGAATGTGGTATTTAAACAAAGCTATATTGCTGCAAAGTTCCTGTCAAATGCTAGTAGGACAATTTTGGACTTGCATTTTGATCAATATAAGATTATGGTGGCATTCATTGTTTACAACAAATGCAAAAATACATAATGAAAAATGCATTCTCTATTGTAGCATATGCTATGATCTTCGTCAAAATTGAATGGTCTTTGAAAAACTACGTAATTTCTTAGTCTTTTGGATTGGTCAGTGCACAGATAAGAGCTAGAATAAGAACACTATTACATCGTGAATAGAACCAACAAAGATTGAAGCCATAGTGAATTGGCCAAAACCATCCAATGACACCAATACCAGGAGCTTTGTAGGAGCAGTATAATACTTGAGGAAGCTTGTGAAGGATTTCTCTTTCATAGCAATACCTATTCATGCTATTACAAGGATTGGAAAATGCTTTAAATGGGGTTGCAAACAACAAAAAGATTTTAAGGAAATAAAATACAAAATCAGTTATGCATCCATGTTAGCTTTAACAACTTTGCAACAACCATTTGTGGTGGAAACAAATGCAATTTGTTTAGCTATGGGGGTTGTTTTGTTAGGAGGAAAAACAATTTGTTTCCATTTCAAACTCTTCCATGGAGCGGTCCTAAAGTATTGTATGTATGGAAAAGAGTTGTACACTTTGGTGCAAGTGGTGAAGAAGTGAATACATTATTTGTTGGATAAGAAAACCATAAAAATTGTCAACTCTTCAATATTTACAATCTCATACCAAACTTCAAACATGCATTGTATTATATGGATGGGTTTTCTACAATAATTCCACTTAGTTATCAAGAATAAGATGGTAACTAATAAGATTGTTGATATGTTGCCATAAACACTTTCTCAACTGGAACCCTTTTCCAAGGAGTTCTATGCAGAGGACTACAAGTTAGATGAATATTTTGGAGATATATACCAAAAAACACAAAGTGGCAAGAGTGCTCATTTTACATCAAAACAGAATTTTTATTTTCATGACGAATTATTTTTCCATTTTGGTAAATTGTGTGTATCAAATAGAGAAAGTTATTTTTTAGGGTAAATATCTAACATTCAATGCTATGTTTATTGGTCCTACATGCAAAATAATATATCTAAATTCATTTGGGGTGTAAGTTGTGTAATGTAAGCAAACCAAACTACTCCAAGTTTGGGTTGCACCAACCACTACCAGTCTCTTCACATCCATGGGAGAAAATTTCTATGAAATTTATGGGCATATTACCTATGACAAAGCAAGGACACAACTATCTTTTTCATGGTGGTTGATAGGTTGAATAAGATGTGTGTTCTTATTTTGTGCAAGAAATCATTGACAAGAAAAGATGTTGCTAAGTTGTCCTTTACACATGTATGGGTGCATTTTGATTTATTGGAAATAATCATTTCAAATAGAGACATGATTTTTGGAAAAGTTTTAGTGTGCACTTTGAGAAAGAATGGAACCTTCTTGAAGAGATTGACCACAATCCCTCATCAAACTAAATGTCAAACCAACTCTGAAACCCTAAACACCTATATTCTCTTCATGCCCATTGGCTTACCTAGATTCAAAACATGGACCAAAGCTTCATATTCCATGTCATTATTCAAGCATGGCAACTAAGAACAGAAAGCTCAAAGGGTCTCCAACCTGGTTGGAGACTATTTGGATGTTGGCTTTGGAATTGATTTTGCATTTGACACCATCAAAATGTAGTTTCTATAAGCTATTATCACCTGGTCTGCTGGGCTTTTCCTATTCCTTCACTAGTTTTGGGAGGGATTGATCTTCATCAAAATCACATAGGTTCCTAAACGAGTAGTATGGAAATTCCTAAATGGGTCAAAATCAATGAACTGATTAAGGAGGACCTCCTCCTCAGGCATCCAATCACTTGTGTCCTCCTCATCTTCCAACATTTTGATGTAATACATCTCCTTCTTTTAGGAGGTATATGCAGCTTCAAAGCTCAGTATTGTATTATCTACTATATGTTCAGGGTGAAAATATTCAAAAAAGATCTTTATCTTCACCCCGCACTTCATTTGCAATATCAAATAGGACAAATCAAGCACTAAGTATCCACCAAGCTTTATTATGAAGTCGCTTGAAAGACACATTCTGAAAGTAGGGGTATGTTGATTATGACCACCTCTTGAATGACAATTTGGCTCAGACATGACAATAGGGTCAAAGAGAGATCCTTAAGGTGACTGATAGTCAGAACCTTCTTCTCATCTAATTGTATGATCCCTTTCTCAAGAGGATCATATTTAAGATTCAGAGCATCAACCACTTGTTTTGGCATGACCATGGTGGTATCTCTCGAATCAATCATATTATTGTGCACAAGCTTGTCTCTCATAATAAGCGTTAAAAGTAAGCGAGTAGGATTTGGTTTTCTTACCTCTTTCTATTTTTTATTTTCTATGGCATTCATGATTTCCATAGCTCCTGAGGATTAGAGGTTTGATGTAGGCCCTTTTCCTCTATCTTGATTGTGCAATGGGATCGTATCCACTTGCAATGACTCTTCTTCATTTTTCAATGCCTCATGGAGCAATATTTTCTTCTCTAGTATTGATATAATGTCCCACAAAGATAGATTGTTAAGCACCTTCCTTATTTGTTCTACCACATTAAGCATTTTGACTGGTGGGACCTTGGGCTTAAATGGTGGTGTTTCCTTCACCTTAGGGAAAGGTTTGTTTGACATAGATGGGCTCAAGGATTTTTACATATCCTTCTATAGAAATGGTGGAGCCTATGACTACTAAGTGGGTTGCATCTATGATGCTTTTTGTACTTTTGGTTGTGGCTATTGTGGTTGTGGTTGTTGTGGATTTTTCTGCACATACTCTCTGGTGAGTCTTCTCTTGGATCACGTATTGTAATCTAACTATACTAGTGAAGTGTTGGTCATTGGAACATCATTTGCAAATATTGAATCTTCTTCCTCCACCCAAGAGAAAATTTCTTTGTTTGAACATGAGATATCTAGTTCTTGCTCTAAAGACATACCTTGTTTTTGTACACTGAACCAAGTATTCTCCATTCTGGGAGACTGATAATCCTCCATGTTTGAAAACATACACTGGCCTCTCTATTTTTCTATCTTGTATTGAAGATTTCCCCTCAGACACTTTTGGGGCATGTGGCTATTGTTACATGGGAAATACCATGCATTTGCATCTTCTTCCAGGTTGTTCTATCTTAGGATCAAATCTTTGTTTGGGCTATTCTTGAAAGTCTGAAGTGGCATGGTGACTGGGACTATTTGGCTTGTAGATGCCTATTGTTCATTACCCTCTTTTTGAGCTCCTTGATATGTGTTCTTCGTGTAAGGTGACCTTCCTCGATAATTTTGTGCAGGGGGCTTCAGAGGTGTTGCCTGTAGATGCCAGAAAATAACTAGCTCATTCATAAAGGACCACATGAGGCTCTTCATATCATTGGCATTCTATAAAAGGGAAGAGGAGTCCAATATGCTAGGTTGTGTACCTCGGTACACACATGGATGGCAATGGTGCAACCAATGTGTTGGGGAGTTGGACAAAGGTACCAGGAGTTGCTTCTTCTCAAGGTCCACTAGAGATCTCTATGAACATGGGCATAGGTGGGCATGGTGGAAGATTTCTAGTGTCAATTAGATTGTTCTCTACTAGCACATCCAAGTCATATGCATCAAGCAAGTTATCTCCTCCCATAGTTTTTACCATGACTATAATGTCCAAATTGAAAGCCTTTAAGTAGAACATGAATGCCATGGATGTTGGAGTCCTGGTTTCCACAAGAATCCTTTGCTATATTTTGTAAAACTTGTGTTGAAGCCAATCATGGCCTCTTACAAGGCTTTCCTAATAGTAATCAATTCCTATAACAAGGAGAAGTTATCTCCTTTTTCTAAGAAGTGTTTGAACAACTTCTCTCCGAGTTGATCCCAAGAGCAGATGGAACCAAAGGTCAAGGATCTATACCAGTATTGAGCCTTCCCTTTAAAAGATGCAACCAATAATCCTGGGGTGACATTTTCCTCAGCGATGTTATGGACTTTGCAAACCTCCAATATATCTTGGAGGTATTTAGAAAGGGTTTTTAAATCCTCCCTAGTAAACCTTGGAATTGCTTTGAGAGCATTGGTGGGTATGGTGTGCATACATCCAAAGGCATAGGTGGTTGTAGCAGGCTACCACTATCCTAGGTTACAAAATTTCTAGGAGCGAGAACAGCTAAGTGAGCAATCAAAAATAGATTCCTATGGATGGGGTAGATGAGTATTCTGATTTGGAAGGTTTGGCCTTTTGGGGGGGTAGATGAAGCTCTGCATTCTAGGCTGACACTTCTTACTCTATTACTCTTGATAAGTGATACAAAACATATAATTTGTCTTCTCCTAGGGGTTGAAGTGGGTAGCTGGGAGTACTAGAAATTTCCTCTAGAGGATGCTCTTGTTTGGACTATGCGCATGAGATTACCAACCTCTCTAGTTAGCTTGATTTATAGTGTTTTTGAAAATCTCTAATCAGATAATTGTGAAAAACTCGAGTCCCATTAGGTGTGCCAGAAAAATAACTGTTGATCATAAAAGCTTATGCCTCTCTGAACAACCTTATGGGAAATTTAGTAAGTGGGGGACCGAATTGCGCCTTATTGAATAACCTTTGGGATTGTTATAGAAGTCAACTCTTCCTTGTGTGTTGGGAAAAGCGGAAAAGAGAAATGCAAAGAAAATAAAAGATGGAGATGCACCGATGCTTTTTAACAATATTTCAAAGCTTAACAACTCCTTACTCCTTATAAAATAGACAAAAAATTTCATGCAGACCCTTCATTGTTGGAAAGAGAACAAATAGTTAAGGCTAAAGAAAGCATAGAGTAGTCATTCAAATCTCCCAATGGGAAGCAACCATTAAGGTCCAACAAAAATAAGGAACTTTAAAATAAACATGAATGTTTTAAATCTTTATAGAACCCTTTTTTCTCTTACAGCATAATATGAACTTCAACATAACGTTCACAAAAAAAGAAAGAGTAAATGAACATGATCCAATTTCTCAAAGATATCACCAAACATAAAAGCTACTAACATATAAAATAGTCACCAAAACAATTTCAGGATGACTTGACATAGAGCATTCAACATTTACAAAATAGCAAAAAAAAAATCATGATAAAGGCCATAGATGCACAATTTCAAAGATTTCTCATTACTAATAATTGTTTCTGCTATGAAAGTAAAGGTTAGATGCCAATCTTACTAATAGTCTTAACAAATTAAACATGCCGTAGAGTAAAAACAATACTTTATAATAATCCTCCTATTCCTTTCTATTCTAAGAGCTATGATTCCTAATTATCCTAATAATTGATCTCTATGATCACTCTTCAACTGAGCATCCCCATTTCTCTACTGCAAACCCCTTTAAATGGCTAAAAGAAAGAGCCACTGACACAACCAATAGAGTTTAATAACTACCAAGTTTTCACAACCAATAAAGGTCACAATCTGATCTAGGGTCTAATTAGATCATAAAAATATTTTCTAATACAAATTGAGCTACTTCCTTAATGGATCTTGATATTATAGAAGTTCCATGAAGATATGTTATTAGAGGAAAATTAGATCCCCTTACAACCTAGCAAAAAATGATTTGATTAGCTACAATGAGTGATGAAATTGTCCCACAAGACTAATCCTGAAGATAAGAGATTCATTATGCCTTCCAAAAAACTCCACTAAAAAGAGATGCATCCGTAGGAGAAACAATCCTGCTCAACAAAGTGGCTAATGTGGCATGCTTAGCGGGAAATCTCCAAATTTTTGAGAGCATCTTGGGGAAAGTCCTTGCCTAACTACAACATGTCCTTGTTCAGGCCTGAAAGGAAAGAAATAAAAGAAAATCCACACATCCAACATGTGGCATATTGTGCACTTTTATGCAAGAGAAATCTTTAGCCTTTAGGGCACGGTTCTATCAAAATGCAAAAGAAGTAGGGGCCAAAAGAGAAGACTGTGGGGGCTAAAAACAAAAATAAAACATTGAGGGAAAAAATTTATCCACATAAGTCATTTTAGAATAACCAACCTTTGAATGTCATGAGCATCTTGGTTGTTTCTCTCCTAAAATCTCTCCTACTTGGGGTGACATCATGGTGGAAGAAAATGACAATAATAATAATGAGGATTCCTTAGATCAAGATGATGAAGTGACATTAGACCCTCCTTCACTAAGAGATCATGAAAATAAGGATAAGACTTTTGAGGTTATGAACATTAGATATCCCTTGAACTAGACTCCTCAGTGACTTCTTACCATTTACCCACCCTCATAACAACCACAAGTTTAGAATAAACCTATGCTTATCTTAGAACCAACTAAAAGAAAACTTGATAATGATAATGCTACACAGCAAATGAGTTGCAATACTATTGCTCATACATATAACACTAGAAACAATCTACAACCAAGACAAACAACCCCATCATTCCTCCCATTACCTCAAACTACAGACTTTAAAAATAGAGTGTACACAATCAAGGCCAACCTTGGACTTGAAAGTTGTTTGCATGCCAAGAAAGAAAAATAAAATCATATTGAAGAAGTCACAAAGTTATTGGAAGATGCTTCGAGTTCCTTTGGTTTCACACCTACATTCATGGGAGAATACAAGATCATAAGAAAAGAGTCTAGAAAGGGAAAATAAATTTGGTAATGTCAATAAAAATTTCAAAAGAATCCACTTCAACCACTTTAGAAGAAAATATGACATACACAACAAACTTTGATGAAGTTGATTATGAACAACCACCTAATTTGAAAGAAATGAAAAAAATTTATGGAAGAGTTTATCAACTTATGAAACAACTTGGGTATAGTGGAAAAGGATGTGGTGCTAGAGAACAAGTTATTTTTGTCACTATAGAGCCTAACATGAAAGAAATTACTAATGGTCCTAGTTATTGTACCTCAAAAGAAACAAACTAGCCTTCAATCAATATCAACACTCTTACAAAAGACTCTTCCAAGACAACTTTAACATTGGTGTATCCTGAATTTATAGATAGCTCATTAGATATGCATCAAGTTGATACTTTGTTTACTCATCATAATCAATAACAATAGTTGTTGCTCCTTTCCATGTAATAGTTGTAGGATCATAGCATACTCACTATTGCATATTTTGTACGTTCACTATAAATCATTTCCTTTTTGCAAGGAGCGACATATCATCATTCATCTCAACTCATCCTTTTCCTGCACTTAGCGGGGCCAAGGGGTTAGTTAGACTTGTCCTATTTTTGGCATGTGATGTTGTACCTTTAGCTAGTTGTCCACCTTCTGTATATACCGATTGAGGTTGGGATGTAGATGACCTACTATAGGTTGACACACATGTGCCTTATTAGTCTTTTGCATTGTCTTTTTTTCATGTTTCCTTATGTGATTGCATGCACTTAATGTGATCCCCTGTGATGTTTCATTTGATGTATCTCTCTCTCTCTCTTTTTGTACATTCCTCTATTTGTACCTACATTCTTCTCTATGTTGTAAATATTTTACCTTTTTCATTTGTCTAGTGTTTACCTTTTGGGGATGACACAAGGAATCAAGATGTTTAGGTCTCTTCCATGTTGAACCAAAAGGATTTTTCTTTTTCTTCACTATCTGTGTTTCATTCATCTAGTTCTATGAGTATTTGGGGAATGATGATATTTCTGAGCTCTACAACAACATTGTAGGAAAGACATATTGACCCCAGATCCATAGATCCCTTATTTTTGGGGGAAACCCTCCTTCCTTTTCATGATGTAGCTTTATTTCATAAACATATGACTTGGCATATGGTTTTCCAAAGAAAGCTCTAATGTCTTGGTATGAAGCATGGCTACTTTAAAACAATTTCTCATAGCAATGGTGTTAGCAATTGCTTTAAATCGGGGGCATACATTGGTAATATATTTTTACATTTTTTGCATGTTTCATGGTGCAATTTTCTTTCTTGTGATGCATCCTTTTCTTGGTGGTTTCATTAGGTTTCATGTCCTCCAAGAGAATTATATGTCTAAGCATATAACTTTCCCTTAGTGGATTGATGAGATGCAAGGAATCCCATAAGTGGCAATCTGTTACTCTTTACTTGTCCTCTCTTGGAGACATTAGGCACGATGATCCCTAAGAAGAAGACCTTATAGGATTGAAGCAAGATCCCCTTGAATAAAAACCTATATACATAATATTCATAAGTCTTTAGCATTGTTGAGCATTATTTAAGTTGTCAAGAGGATAAATTTGATATGGTATGTGAGCCTAATATGATTCCCTCATTTTTCACCCTTTTGGGATACTCACCTAGTGGATGACCTAAGGTTCCACTACCTCAGAATGAGTGTGTGTGTCATTTTCATAGTGGACATCAAGTTCTTATTGTAAATGTTTTTGGACAAATAGTAGAGATGTGTTCCACATCACGTTGGATAGTTGATGTTTGATCCTTCCCCATTTCTTGGATAAATAGTTAAGACATGTTCCACATCGCATTTTATAGTCAAGGATTGATCCACATCCCTTCTTTTCTTGGTCTTTGATAGTGTATGATTGTGTATCTTTGTCACTATTGGATACATAAGTGTCTTGAATGTATACTTTAGTGTGAGTTTCATATGGTGTCACACTCTCACTAAAGTGGGGGAAAAATGTAGTGTAGAAAAATTAAATCTTTTTCACACTTAATTTGGGAATAATTAATATTAAAATGAGCTTGATTATGCCTTGATTTAGTGTTGTAATCGGTTTTACACATTCACATTAATTTTAGGTACCTTTTTAATAAAATGAATGGACTTAATGATGCCTTATTTAGGGTGTTGTAAAGTGTACATATTTATACTTTCACACTAATCTAAGGCCTTAATAATTAATTGAGGTTAATTTGAGGTTAATTGGCCCCTATAATTCAAATCCAAGCCTAATTAATTGTATATTTTGAGGGATAAATCTTGACACTCATAAAAAATATTACACAACACCTAATTTTATGAAGAATGTGTCCTAGGATAGTGGCCTAGGACTCATTCGCCCACATTCACCACCTGTCAAATGAGTCCTCAATGAGGCGCAAAAAAGCACATTTTGTAATAGGTACATAGCATTTTACCATCTTAAAACCTACCTTTTTACTGCTAGATTGGTTAGGTTTTATTTTTTATTATCAATTACACATTATAGCCCTCATATTGAATTAAATACTAGTGAAAAGAGAGGTTAGCCATCTTGATATTATTTTGGTTTCATCCCCCTCCTTTCCCTACATTTGAAATACATACTAGGATTGATGAAATGGGAATAGCTTGTTACATTATATTATGCTTGAATTCTCATATGTTATACGTGGGATTAGATTATCCATTTAAGGGGGTAACTTATGTTTATGCTTTATGAGTAGAAATGCCATTGTGTTTTGGGGAAAGGGAATAGGTTGTTTCAGAGGTTAATGACTACCTATCAAAGGAAATTACCTATGCATATTTGATAATGGCCTAAAGTCAAATCAATCTTGAGTGGTTTATGTGAGTAGGATGACTGTCACTCGAGGTATTAAGTGAGAATAATTTGGCCAAAGTAGTGTATTCATCTTTTGCTCCATTGTAAATTCATTGTGTTCTTTTTTATGCATGTTAGTTTAGGATTGTAGTTTCTACAAATTCTAGTTATGTAGGACACATCACTAAGCTGAAAGTGGTTGGTGTTATGAGGTTACTCCACCAATCTCTTTGTCAAAGGGTAGGGCCATATATCAAATGATAGATGTGTGAGGGACTCCATTTGAGTTTGTGGTTGGTGAAAAAATTCTTGAGTGATGCTTCTCCTCCTCAACTAACAACCAAGATTTGAAAGGAGATTCCTAGACCATCTATATCTATTTCTTTGAAGCTCAATTAAGTTATGTATGTATTTTGTATGCAACCTTTGGAAATATTGTAATATGTGGAATATTATAATGGTAAAGAAATCAACATTGGAATTTTTATGTCATCTATATTCATTTATTCTCATATGGAAAAGAAAAAATTTATGGCAATGGTTTGAAAACATGGTTTATTTACTTGAAAGTGAAAAATTAGGAAATTTTACTTGTGTGAACAATTAGAATGTTATAATTTCTTTAGCTAAAATGATTTTTTTTAAAAAAGAAAAGAAAAATACCCTTTTGTAGAGCTCGGAGTGGTGAATCTGAAAATGTTTTTTATATATATATATATTGATTAGTTTAATATATTTTATTCTTAAAATAATGCAATTAGGTTGTCAAAGTTATAAAAGAGGTTGATTATAAATTAGAAAAAAATAGTAAAGCATATCAAAAAAAATTTAAAAGTATATGATGCACAAGAGGAGAGATTCCTCTTCAAATGGGTATAATTTTTGTTTTTTTGAAAATGATTAAAAAATAGATAATAATTGACATCAAATGAAAACTATCAAATTCTAATAAGTTTGACTTTAAAATGTTATTACAAGAAAAATATACATAAAAATTTATTTTATTTTTCCATGCACTAGATATTGAAGTTACTATTTGGAGAAAAAAATTAGGGGAAAATGAATTTTTTCTCTATTTATTTCTTCACATCAAGTGAACGTCACTTTTCCCTAAAATTTTTAGCATTTCAAAATTTTCTCTTAAATTGATAAAAAAATAATCAAAAAAATTTGAAAAAAAATTAAAAAATTACAGGAATAAACTTCATTAGTATTTCTACATTTCATTAGTTGACATCATTTTGAAATTCAAAACATAAAGACCACTTTTATATTTTTCAAGTTCAGAATTTATTTTGTTGTTGTTTGATTCCTTTATAAAGTGTTACATAGGTTTGTACTTTTACCTCCTTCCTTTTCAACCTATTCTTTCCATCTAAATTCAAGGTATTCTTGAGGTAGTTTAGGGTATTTTTCTCCCTTTAGATTCTTTGGTGTCTTAGAGACTTGGGAGTAGTGCATCCCCCTTCTCTACAAAAATTAGTGGGCTTTCTGATGATCATGTAGTTTGTGCTTGTAGAGGTATCAAAAGAGCTTCATGTTATAATTTTGAAAATTTAGGTGAACAAGTAACAGTAAGAGAGAATATAGATGATACAAAAAATTAGGAAGAAAAAAAATAGTCCTTGCTTCTTCTTGTGGTAAGGGTAAGTGGCAAAAGCATATAAGAAATGAATTATTTACTAGTGAAAGAAAAGTTTAGGATCATAATCAAGGATGATCCCACATTAGTGGGTTACAATTGCATTGATGAACAAAAATTTCTTGGGTACTCAAAAAAATTTAGGGGGTTCACTAGAAGGGGGAAATTCACTAGAACCCTTAATGGGTTTGCTAGAAAGGGGGGTTCACTTGAACCCCATGTTAGCCATTTTTTTGAATAAAAAAATGGTTTTCCTTTTTTTTTAAATGTTGTTTTTAGGGGTTTGTAGAAAATCACCCTTCTAGCGAACTCCCCCCTTCTAGAAATGGGGAGTTAGCTAGAACTCCCCGTTTTTTTCCCTTACCCCCCTCCATCTACAATTTTATGCAGAATTTTGGGTTTTGAAGCTCGAGTTGAGGATGAAAATAGAATCAACTTGATAAACCCAACTAGATGATTATAGTCCTAAAAAAAAACTCTCCATCAAGTATAATTTTAATATATTTTAGCTTTATTATGTATTTTTTTAGTTTAATTAAACATAGGTTTTGCACTGAAAATCAAGCTCTTCATTTTGCACATGTGGAAAAATAGTAGATTATCAAAAAAAATCTGAAAAATATCTAGGTGCTTGATATTTATGTCCTTGATCCAAAAAAAAGAGAATTTTGACACATACAAAAAACGTTATGTGTTATATGATCCACCTAAGTCTAAATTGTATTTGGTTTAACTTCAAAACTTAATTAAGAAAAAAATATTCAATAAAAAACTATGAAACTAAATGAAGGTACTAGATATCATAGTTACAAATCTAAATTCAAAAAAAAAAAATTTATCCTTCATAGAAAAAAATTTGTGTTATATGATGAAAATCACTCTTTAAAAATGGTGTTTTCTATTAAAAACTAGTTTTTGAAGGAGATGGAAAATGAAATGCAATTTGATTCTAAATACTTAATATATATAGATAGAATCTATAGAGAAAATTTCACAAGTCAATAATTTGCATCATCTTCAAACTCCTCATGGTTTTGTAGCTATAGGTGTTTAAAAGTGGAGATCTAGTTTAAAAAGTTTAGTTCAATGTCAAGTTGGTCAAAAAAGTGTAACCCACTATTGTGGGATCACCCGTAGACAAGAGAACATATAAATACTTCAAAGAATTTGATACATGATGGTAATAATTTTGATGGATTTGATTTGTTGATCTCTAGTTTTCTAACACCACATTTGGAAAATAATGCAAGCCATGTTAGAAAAGAAACTCTCATCTTCTCCACAGGAATGGAAGATCTTATAGACCAAACTTTTGTAAATCAGGAAATAGGAAAGTTTTCACATGATTACAAAGAGTCTTTTGAACAAATTAAAAGTAATGAGGTGCCACCAGAAGAAATTCTATATGAATTTTTTAAAATTTCATTTGAAATATAAAGTTATATACCCCATCTCCAAACTAATGTCTCTTATGATATTAATTCTAGAAGATGTGTCTATTAAAGTTTATCAAATGGAAAGGTAAACATAAGAATTGTCCCTTCTAATAGCTTCAAACACTCAAGTGACCATCAAAAGTAGACCATGAACAAGGTGGATGTTATAAAGGGTGTTATCAAGCATGCAAAGCTTAATAGGAAAGAGAAAATTTCATGAGGATTTCTATCTATTGAATAAAGAAACCAGTGCGCTTTAAGGAAGAAATGTGTAAATGAAATTTTGTACTTAAATAAGAAACTTTATAATAATATTCAACTACAAGAAGGTTTATATACATCAACAAAAAAGAAGGTTACACATGTAGGAGAGGATGTCTTGAGAATAGACAAACTAGAAATGAATAGAATCCTATAGATAGAGTAAAGTCTAAGGGTAAAAATAATCTACCTCCCCTTCAAGATATTAATAACCACTGTTCTTCTAAAAAGAGAAATTATTGGTCCTCTAATAATTTAGATGCTATCAAAATGCCCCCTTTTGATAGTGAGCAAGATATAGAAAGGTTTGAATCTTATTTTCCTTCCAAATAATGTGAAATGTAAAGTCCAAGTTTATTTAAGATTCACTCAAGGCTATCTTTTTTACACACTAAACAAACAAGTTTTCCCCCATTAGATCACCATAGAAAATTATTTGATAATAGCATCACATATCACTATGAACATTCCTCACATCCTTCAAAGTGAAAATGTTGTGATACACATAGCAGTAATTTCAATGCCTCATCAAAGAGAGAGGAGTAAGAAAAGATGGAGAGAGATGTAGAAGTGGAGGGAGTGAGAGGCCTAGGGAGAGAGAAGATAGAGGGGTAGAGGGGTAAGAGACCTATAATGGGATAGAGGGGTGAAATGGGGGTTTATTGAGGGAGGGGTATAGAGAGAGGGGAATTTAAGGAGGAAGGGGGAGATATAGAGGGAGAGAGGAAGAAAGGGAGGACATCCTAGAGATGGGAGGGAGGGAGAAGAGGAGAGAAAAAAGAACAAAGAGAGACAAGTAACAAGGGATTGAGGGAGAGGTAGACATGGAGGGAGTGAGAGACTTAGGGAAGGAATAGATAGAGAGGTGATGACCAAAACATGGGAAGAAGAGAGAAGAGGAGAGAAAGAGATGACTAAAGAGAAAGAGAGAGCTAAGGAGGGATGGAGAGGTAGGAAATGAGTGACTGAGAGACCTATAGAGGGTAAAGGTAGAGAGATAAGGGGGAGAGAGAATAAAATGAGAGAGTTCACAAAGAGGGAAAGAGGGGTAAGGAGGGAGGGAGAGAAGCAAAGAGGGAGGGAAATAACACAAGAGGGAAGAGATATAGAGATGAGATACCTACATATTGAGGAGAGAGGGGTGAGAGACATAGGGGAAAGAAATAGGTGAGAGAGATAGAGTAGGGATAGAGGATGGTAATGAGACAAGAAGGGAGAGGTAGAGAGGTAAAGAGGGAAGGAGGGACAGACGTAGAGATTTTGAGAGAGAGAGGGTGGGAGGGAGAGGTAGTGATCGAGATAATGGAGAGAGATAGGATAGAAAAAATAATAGAGGGAGAGGGAAGAAGAGCGAGGTAGGGAGGTAGAGATAGAGATGGGGTAGTGAGGGAAGGAAAAGTAGAGAGGTAGAGAGGGTCAGAGAGACCTAGAGAGGGGAGAGAGAGAAGAGAGAGAGAAGAGAGGGAGAGAGAAAGGGAAGTATCAATAGAGAGGGAAGGATGGAAAGAGGGAGTGAAAGGTAAAACCTCAACTATCCATTGTCAATCATAAATCTTAAAATCTAAGCCTTAATCAAAGTGGGGGAGAGAGAGAGAGAGAATGATAATTAGGTTCTAGCATTCTAAAAATGTATTTTTATTTGGAACTCTCTAAATTATTTGTGTTGTGAAATACAACCCTTCAAGTTGGATTTTTCTTGGGCATCCAGCACAAAGGGTTGGACAATCATTTCATGCCAAAGATATTTTTTTCTACATGTTTGTATGATTAGATTTGCTTGCATTTCAATGAAAATTTCTAAAAATATCACCATGGTGTTGAGCTCTCTCTTAGCTATCTAACCATATAATTTTTTTCATGTTTTGATTGTGTTAAGCTTTTCATCTTTAATTTATTTTGTTAATGTGTTTGGTTTTTGTCAAAACAAACATGTGGTATTTTGGGTATAGTTTTTTATTCGCTCATTGAATTTTTCAAACAAATACATTTTTAGAAATTAGAAATTGATTCTACATGTATTGAGAAAAATATATTTTCAATTAGTTTTCAAAAAATTTAGGGGGGAGTATGCTTAAATTTTTGTTTTTCAGATGTTTCCACTTCAAAAATTAGTAAAAAATCATACAGTCATTAAAACATTAGCCACAAAATCTAACATTAGCTACATGGTATTAGCTAATTTTTCACGGAAGTGAATTTTTTAAATTCTAAAAAAAGGTTAACATTTTATGGGGAGCACACTAGATGCTATGTTATATTTTTTTCAAAAAATAGGACCACTTTGTGTGCTCCCCCTTTTTGAAACCCATAATCTTCATCATTTTAAAAAATAGTATTTTAGAAAGTAGATTCAAAGCACTACAACTCTTGTTCTTGTTGCATCTTCAAACTTTGATTGTAACTATCTTCATTTTCTTGTTGAATATTAGACTTTATTGATTTCAGAAGAAAAAAAATGTTGTATCTTAAGACCCCTTTTTGTATCACATCTTGGTGCACTTACCTATTTCTCAAATTAAATTGCTAGGTTTCTTTTCCAAAATTGCTAGATCTTGTTAGGATTCAACTGGTGAAAATATTTTTTGTTTATATGCAATTATTTAATTTCTCAAAAATTAAATTCCAATAGCTGACAAATAGATATGGATTTTGAAATATTAAAATGTTTCCAATGAAATAATTTAAATTAAGCCTTGAATTAGGCTCATCTATGATACTGGGCACCCTAGCCCAGGCCTATCCTTTTGGGCCCTAAATTAGCAAAAGTGATTTTTTATGTAAATTTGTATTGCTTTTGGTTTTTATTGTGTCAACTTTTTTAGCATCAACGTTTTGGATCACACTCTGTGATCCATCATCAAATTTGTATTTCTCCTCTTGCTCTCCCTCATCTTAATGATGGATCACGAAGTGTGATCCAAAATTTTGATGCTAAAAAATTTGACACAATCAAAACCAAAAGCAATACAAATTTATGATATGGATTGTGGAAACTTGATATCTTTGATTTTTTATGTATTTATTTCCATTTCCCACTTCTGATTTTTCAAAAATTATTATGAGATGAGAAAATTAAATGCACAATTGCATCAAGCACCTAGGAGGGAGTTAAACCTAGTGTGAAATTGTCAAGGGTGACAATTTTTTATGCTACAAGTATGATAAATTGTGGCTTTTAAAACATGGTGTGTTTTATAACCTACATTTGATAGGGTTTCCAAAACACTCTATGTTTTGAATCCTTAACCAACGAGAAGTGTATTGTACTTTCCCAATATCGACATTAATGGTCTTGTTTATATTTCAATTTTATAGACCTCAATATATACAAATCAAAATCATAGGGGTTGGGATAATTGCGAACTATAGATTAAAAAGTGTAGTGTGTTTTGTAGCCTGCAATTTTTTATAGTAGGCAATGTGTGCAATATGGAGTGTGTACCATGAAATTTTACCTATAATATAAATTACAAGTTAAAAAATATGCCATATTTTCAAACCTCCTAATTTTTATATTGTATATTTATAACTATACATTTATTTTGTTGTAGTTGTAATAAAAACATTTCATTATAGTCTTAGTGTTTAAATAATTTAGGTTTCAAAACACAAACTATTTTGTAACCTACAACCTACAAAGTGTATTAAGATCCTATATAAGAAACAACCCAAAACCATAAATACATATAATTGATTCCAATTTTTACTCACCCACCACTTGAATATCATTTTTTAATATATCCCTCACCTACAACTCCACTTCACAAACTCCACCCTTTAACTTTGAACAACATAATGCAAAAATTCACAACACACAATATTTTCCAACCTCCCATTAATTTTTATAATTTCATTATTTAACACTACACAATTGAAAAAATAAAAATTATTATGATTTAGATCACATATTTACTCATACGTCACCCTACAACTCCTCCCCACAAACTCTATAGTAGAAAGTGATACTTCGTTGTAAAATACAACAAAGCATAGAATACACCAGTATAAAAAATTTGATAATAATAGTCTCAACCTACTCTATTGATGGAATAAAACAAAATTTAGGAAAAACTATTGTTATACCTAATGGAACAACATTCAATCAACTTCTTCATCACAAAAAAATTCCATCCCATTAGTGCAATCATCATGTTTCAACCCCTCATCTTGACAGGTTCCTCTGCATACCATTTTCTATTTTTTTGTATGTTATGATGCATTTTTGTATGTTATGATGTCTTTGACATGATGTTTTGTAGGGAGAATAGCCATGTACTTCTAAAAGTACCTCGATGACACATTTTATTTAATCATTCTAAATTATTCAAGCAACTTGAATCATTTATTTAACCATTCTAAATTATTCAAACAACTCAAAAATGCACGATCTTTAAATTCTTGTTCATGATTTCTCCTCTCTTACCATGAATGAATCATTATTGATATGACATGTAAATTGGTTCCATGTTTTAGAGCTTGAAGACTACAAAATATTTAGGAGACTATTGACTATTTAGTTTTTAATATTTCAAGCAGACTATGTTTGTTGGACATACTGATTCTAATTGGTCAGCCTCTATAGATGATCAAAATTATATTTCTGGTTATACATTTAGTCTTGATTCTATAGTAATTTCTTGGATAGCTAGGAAGCAACCCACTATATCTCTTTCCACTAAAAATACTTAACATAAAGCTACTACTTCTAGTTCTTGTCAAGTTGTTTGGTTGAGGAGGATGTTACAAGATCTACAACACTTTAAGGATGGTCCCACAACATTGCATTGTGACAATCATAATCTATTCAAATGAGTACAAATCCAATGTTCCATGGTAAGACTAAGCATATTGACATCTAGCATGACTACATTCGTGAGTTGGCTCGGAAAGGAATGGTTGAACTTGTATATTGTCCCACTACTACACAAATTGTTTATATTACCACAAAGCCTCTTGCTTGTGATCGGTTTCAAACACTTTAGAATTTACTTGGTGTTCTTCCCAATATTCATTATTGGAGAGAAATGGGATAACTAATGAACTTTTTTTTTTTGTTTTCCTACAATGTTCATAATGGGGGAGTAAGTGGGATAATAAACATTGTTAGTAATAAATTGTCTTTAATAGATAATTATGATTGATTAGGTGATAGTTATGGAAGTAGTTATATTATTTAGTTTCATATCAACTTGTATTAATAGACATCTACGTCAATGGTCAAATCAAGTTATGTTTTTGTGTGTTCTCTTCAAATTTATGAGTTGTTTGTGTTGATGATCTATAGATAATCATTGGAGTTATGTAACTATAATTTATTAATACCTTCATACTTTTTGCATTAAGATTCATTCTAGTTATTTTGGGACATACATATAGGCTATTGAACTAAAAAATCTCAAGTGTCCCATTATAGTTCCTTTACCAAACCAAGCTTCCTCTAGCATATAATTCTTTATAGTTAAAAGTAGGATTGCAATTAAAGTTATATACAATTATTTCTATTATGTTTTCCAAGAATCAATACCCCATAGCCTTTGCTTTCTATGTGAACCTTTCCATTTTAGTAGTGACCTAAAAAAAATTTCTCAACAACTCTACTTTGCTACAATGCATATGATATTGTAAGTTTCCTTTTAATTTCATTGTTAGCACAATATTCATCAAATTCTTATTAAGTGGATTCACCCCCTCTATCAATTCTCTAATTTTTATAATTGAATAACCACTTTCAATTTCAACTAATACTTTGGACCTCACAAAAAACCAAATGCTTCACTCTTATTTCCTGAGAAGTAGATCCATGTGTTCTTGGAATAATCATGTATAAATGTTAAAAAAAATAAAAAATTTACCAATATTAGGTGCTTATATGAAATGCCAATTATTTGAATAAGCTAACTATAACAATTGTGAAGCTCAGCATGATTTTGCAATTGAAATTTTATCTCTATTTTTCTTCCCTAATGCTTTGAGCAAACCTCATTATTTGCCCCAATCTTGGCCAAACTTTGATTGAACCCCTTTTTTTTCTATATAGTAAATTTAATACCTTAAAACATAAAATGACCATAAAGTCTATGGCACAACCAATAGTATTCTATATTCAGTTGTTACTTTCAAACCATTCAAACTTGCTCGCCTATGTTGGTCTCAACATAGTTACCATTAAAGAGATCATTATTATTAGAATGGACAATCATATTAAGATTTAAGCAATCATTCCTTCTCAATTGAATATTAGATTGAAGAGTAGCTCATAGAATAAATAATATCAAATTAATTAATTAATCTCATTATTTAAAATATATTAGATCTGGAAAGAAGTGTAAAATGTATTTAATCTCATTATTTAAAATATATTAGATCTGGAAAGAAGTGTAAAATGTATTTAAAGTCCAAAACAAGAGTGAATAAATTAGATAAAATATATGATATGTATGTAAGAACTATTTCAAATAATCTTAGACTTATTATAAACTTACTACTAAATTAGATTTGATGGAATGTAATGAATGGCAAGTAGCGAGTACAGAAAAAGAGATGATCAGGAGACAAACTAAAGGCATCTTCAGTTTCTTTCATCTGTAATGAACCCAGAAACAACTAAGAAAACCTTTACAAGTATCTGTTTTTTCCGCAGGCTCCCCAAATTCTTATTAAAAGGCTGCCCAGCCACGTTAAATGGTCAGAATTCTACGACTGCTTCACATATATCAAGTCTTGGAAAATCACGGAACGTCTATGACTTTGGAAAACTACGGAAAGCGAATGTTGATCTAAATTTTAATTGGGAAAGGATGTACAATTAATATGCAATCATACTATATCTAAATTTTGTATATATCATCCTTATATTTTATTTAACCGTTTTAAACTATCTTTAAATTCTTATTCAAGATTTCTCCTTTCTAGCTATCAATATAACATCCTTGATATGGCATCCAAATTGGTCTAATATTCGGGAACGAAAGGAAATTAATTCTTGAACTATTGCGCATTATGAGAGGAAGTGCTATAAATAGGACAATACCTTACAAAGTTTGCATTGTTTCAATAAGTATTTATTGACAACATCATACTTTCTCAAACTAATGTAACAAAAACACATGAATTGGAACAGCTTACAAGCTCAAAGAGCTAGAATTTAACTTAACGTGGATTTGAAAGGAAAGAAGACTAGCTTGTGATGGAAGACAAACTTGAAACTATCAAACATAAAGGAATCTAAAATGAAGAACTGTCAGATGCGAATGTTTGTGTGGGATCGGTATTGTCTAGGAGCTCTGATATGGTAGATGTTAAATTGGAAGCAGCTGCACCTCCCATGAAAGATGTCTTGAGTCTCTCCAAGGCATTGGCTACATCTCTCATCGGAGGTCGTCCTCTTGGTGACTCATTAGTACATAGCAAACCAACATGAGTGAAAGAAATAAGACATTTGTTGTCTTCTATGTTTTCATTCACATCTCTCAGTAGCCCGCTATCAACAATTTCTGCCAGTCTGTTTGGAAAAGCTGACCTCACCAACTTTTGCAAGCTTATGTCTCCCACAAACATGTCATCACTTGGCCTCTTTCTTGTAACCATCTCTAATATCATAATTCCGAAACTATAAACATCTCCCTTAACAGAAACACTCCCACCCAATCCATACTCTGCAATCAATTTTATTCATTAAATTCTTAAAAAGCTAATAAAGAAAATGAGAATATCAATATAAAGAAAACTCAAAATTTTTACCTGGAGCAATATATCCAATAGATCCTTTGAGTGCAAATGTTGTTGTGCTCAGTGAATCTATGGAATTTGTAGTAGTTAAGCGGGCTATACCAAAATCAGTCACAAGTGCTGTCATGTTGGCATCCAAGAGCACATTGCTAGGTTTTAAATCACAGTGCACAATTTGTAGAGGACAATCATGATGTAAATATTCCATGCCATGGGCTACATCTATAGCAATGTTCAAACACTCACTCAATCCCAATTTACAAAAGCCTTCATCATCCCTGTCAGGGTGCAAATGTTTTTCCAAGCTCCCATTAGATGCAAATTCAAGAGCCAAACCTTTGAAGTCAGGGTGGAAAACTGCATTTATGATTCTGGTGAGATTACGGTGCCGAATCCTCCCTAACATTTTGCACTCTCTCTTAAAACTCTTAAGGGCTTCTTCATTTTGCAAATTAAGAGTCTTGATGGCAATTATCTTACGATCCCTTAAGATGCCTTTGTAGACAGATCCAAAGTTACCCACTCCAAGCAAGTTTGACTCATCAAAGCCAGAGGTTGCAATGAAAAGATCTTGATATGAAAATTTTTGATAGCCAAGCCTTCGAAACATAAAGCTTGAGGGACGGACTAGTTGCCTTGAAAGTTTTTGCCTCCATAAAATTCCTATAATGAAGCAACATAATACAAATGCACTTGCTCCAACAACTGATAAGACTATTTTTTTTTATCACGGAATGCTTTTCCTGGACCTGCTTTGGGCATGGGAGCAATGAATAGATTTTCGGGCCACATAGGGAAGGCTTCCCCATAAACAATGTTAGAACAGTTCTATTTGGAAACAACCCTGCTTCTAGAATCTGCCCTGACAAATTATTGAACGAAAGATCCGTTTCTTGGAGATTTTTTAATTTGGAGAGCGAATTTGGTATTGGACCTACAAGGGCGTTGTGGGACAGATTTAGATGCTCTAACGCTATGCAGTCTCCTAGAGAGTTTGGAATGACCCCAGTAAGTCGATTTCCAGATATATCTATGGCTTGAGCCATTACAATTTTACCCATCTCCTGTGGCAACGATCCTTCCAGAGAATTCCATGAAAGTTTGAGGTAGAATTGCAGATTTTTAAAGCTGGCAATGACTTCACCAGGTATCCTTCCCCCTAGTTTATTGTGAGATAAGTCAAGGAGCTCCAACTTCTGACATCCCTCCAAACTAACAGGGATCTTCCCTGATAACTTCTTGTGCTGAAGAAAAAGACGTCTTAACTGCTGGCAGCTACAAAGAGAATCTAGTATTTTTTCGGATAACTGGTTGTGGCTAAGATTTAAGAGTCCCAGATGTTGCATTTGACCTATCTCACTTGGAATGCTTCCTTCTAATTGGTTCCCTTCCAAACGCAATATTTCCAATTCATGGAATCCTTTAATACCAGATGGAATATTGCCGCTGAAAAGATTATCGTTTAGACCCAAGTAAGTTAAATTTGTAAGATTGGCAATCTGTGGTAGTATGCTTTCGCTTATCATGTTGGATGATAAATCCAAGTAATTGAGGCTAGATGACAGTTGGCCTATGGATGGGGGCAATATACTAGTAAAATGATTGTTTGTCATATCTATTTCTTCCAAGTGGGAGCAATTTGTGAGACCAGTGAGAAAGGCCAATGTGCTACTGCTGCCACTAACAAGTTGATTGTGGTGTAGGTAATGATTGGTGAGAAGGTTCAACTTACCCAGCTCCATTGGAACCGTTCCACCGAGTTGGTTTGTATTTAAATAAAGTTCTTTGAGACGATAACAATTTCCCAAGGAGTTTGGTACCAATTTCCCATGGAACATGTCCATTTATCTGGTTTTGAGTTAAATCTAATTCATTCAATTTTGAGAGATTTGTTAAAGAGCCGTGAATGGTGCCTAATAAGTTATTCATAGAAAGGTAAAGAATCTGTAGGTGAGTGAGTGTTCCCAATTCAGGGGGAATGGTGCCCGATAATTTATTATGTTCCAAACCCAAATGAACTAAGGTGGAAAGGTTTTTGAAAGAGCTTGGAATGGTACCTGTGAGACTGTTAGCGCCTAAGTAGAGGTACTTCAAACTTGTGAGAAGACTCAGCTCAGGCGGAATGCTGCCATGCAGTTGGTTATAGGAGAGTCCCAGATAATACAAACTGCAGCAAGCGGAGAGTGCGGGAGGAATGGTTCCTTTTAATTAATTGTGGCTCAGCCCGAGTATCGACAGATTTGAGAGTTGGCCGAGGTGGGGTGGAATGGTACCAGTGAGATAATTTTGGGTGAGATCAAGGGATCGAAGAGATGAAATATTCAAAAAGCTGGGAATGCTTCCTGATAAGTTATTTTCTAAAATCTGAAGAGTCTGTAGGCGAGCGAGCATGCCCAATTCAGGAGGAATGTTACCCGTGAGACTATTAGTGCCCAAATCCAACTTAACTAAGGCGTACAGGTTTTTGAAAGAGGGCGGAATGGTACCTGTGAGATTGTTTCCACCCAAGTAGAGGTACTTCAAACTTGTGAGAAGACTCAGCTCAGGCAGAATGCTGCCATGCAGTTGGTTATGGGAGAGTGCCAGAAAATACAAACTGCGGTAAGCGGAGAGAGCGGGCGGAATGGTTCCTTGTAATTGATTGTGGCTCAGCCAGAGTATCCACAGATTTGGGAGTTGGCCGAGTTGGGATGGAATGGTACCAGTGAGGTAATTGCTGGAGAGATCAAGGGATCGAAGAGAGGAGAGATTCCCCAGCACGGGAGAAATGGTGCCGTGTAAACTCATAGAGGATATATTGATGGCACAAACAGAGTGAGAGGAGGGATGACAGGTGATGGCAGTCCAGTTGCAGAAGGGGTGAAGGGGAGTCCAGTCGGCCAGAGAAGTGGCGTTGCTGGAAACGGCAGCAGCTTTGAATCGCAAGAGCAATTGTTGTTGTTGTTGATGAGAGAGACTATTGAGAGAATGAGGAAGAGCGGAGATTAAAAAGATGGAAAGCATTAAAAGTAACAACAAAAGAGCAGCCATGGTGGACCAAACTACTGTGACGCAGGGGAAACACACAAGGCAATGGAATAGAATAGAATGGAATGGAGTGGAGGAAGAATAAATAGATTAGGGAAATAAGTTCCTACGCACTGAGGCCCGCCCTGTTATACACTTCCATTTCGATTTATTTTAAAATTAATTTGAGTTGAATGGTACAAAATTAATTTCACTACTTCACATGGATGGTAAAGTCCTCTAAGAAAGCATTTAGTTATGTCATGGAACCATTTAATTTACCCCTCTCTAAATTATTGTTTAATAAAATACTTTATTTTTATTTGTATTTAGTTATGTCATGGGACCATCTAATTTACCCCTCTTTAAATTATTATTTAATAAAATACTTTATTTTTATTTAGAAATTATGTTTTTATTTTATTTATTTACTTTTTATTTTGTTAATAAATTATGTCATAATGAAGATGATTTCTTAATAAATAAATAGATTTTTTTATGTTAATGTTACGTCAATAAAAAAATATATATCATAATGAAAATGGTAAGATAATATTTTATTGGAAATTATTTATTAATTTGTATAGTGTTTAATCTAATTTTTACATTTTTTTTTTTTAATAAAAGATGTTTATTTACTTTTTATGGTGACATTATATAAAGTGAAGAAAAGTGTATTATATTTTACATAAAAGCAGTTTAATTTTTAAACAAAAATTTATTATTATTATTATTTTTAGATACTTATTATCTTTCAATTTCACATAAATTATATCTTATTTATGTTTATTTTCAATCATTTAAGTTTCAATTGAGTATGAGAAGTAGGAATATGACCACTTATTCCTTTATTCATTCAAATTTGTATCCTTCCACATGAACAATAAATAAGTGAACATTTCAAAGCATTTAGTGTAATGTCCAAGTTTTTTCCTAAGACACTAGACAAAATAAAAATTGTCACATTGCACACTTCACATACCCAAGGTGTCATGATATCTCACAATAATATGCTAGACATTATCATTAATACATTATGCATGGTGGCATAAGTAGAATGATTTGCATGTTGAGGGATAACTCACCATTATGACTATATGAGAGGACAAAGATTCCTCCACAATGTAGGTCAAACACTAATACATAGTCTCATTCTCTCATAAACATGCAAGAATATGATGATATTAATACTTGCTACACAATGCATTCCAATATGAAACAAATTAGCATTCAAAAACTTAGGAATACTTACACAAGGGGTAGGTCCATTGGCAAGTACAAACCCTCAACTAGTTTGATTTTGAATAGTCAACTTCACACTATGACACACATCTCAACATGAAATAAAGTATAAATTAAAAACTAGATCTTTCACCAAAGTAAGATGATAGGAACATTAAGTAGATAAAGGAGAACAACTTTCATTTACACTTTTTCTCAAAAAGGTTTTGGAAGGGCTTGTTATTTGAAAGGGTCTAGGTGATAATGTCGATCATGACAACGACACATAGTTTAGACTCTAGTGCATCCAAATTACTTTAGTGGGACAAGTTGATTCCAATGCACCTAGTGGACACTAGTTGCAAGCACAATACTCCTAGACATTGTAGTCATTGAAATAAATACTAACTTACCAGATCAAAAATATAAACTTAATCAAGATTTTCTAGCATTGATCTTAGTTCTTTGATATAATACAAATGTAGAACAACCTAACTCCCCAAAGGCTACTCATCCTAATAATATGCATGAGTTGTAACATTTCAATAGAGGTAATATTCACAAGAATCAAAAGGAAAGAAAAATAATTCTAATTCTAACAAAATTCAAGTAATATTCATCTTGACATCATAATCCTCATATTAAATGAAGTAAAATATTGTACATAGAATATCAAGATGAGCATAATATGTGATTCATTTCAAAAATATAATATTTACACATAGCATAAAACAATAACTAAATTAATGCAAATGAATCCACCATCCCAATAGTGGATAGTTTATGTGGATGCTAAAAATATGCAAATGCCTAAAACTAACACACACACATTAGCATGATTAGCACTTTAAAACATAGCAAATTATCAAGCATCCATATGAGATATTGAATCATGCTAAATAAACAAAGTGATAAAATACCAAAAAGACTAAGCATGCTCAAACCTATCCCATAGTGGATTGGTGATTCTATGGAAAGAAACCCTTTCCCAATCCTTTGCTAAGCTAAATGATAAAACTGCCTTGAAGATGATATGGATTAAAATGATAATGATGCATTTTTGCATGAGATTATGGAGGATTAAACCAATGGAGTTGATCCTTATTTATAGAATAAAATCATATAAGAATTCCAAATATGGAGGATGTGGGATTAAAAATAAGCCAATGAAAAGAAGCCACTTGTCAACTTGTGATAGGATGAGGAATGAGCACATTTTGGTCAATGTGTCAAAAAGAGGGAGATTTCAAATTTGAATTTGAGAGTAAATGTTGAGTTTGACCTTTGCAAAGGGACATGTAAGAGCTATGTAAGATCTCATAAATGCTTTGTTGGATGTGCATGTCCACTTGTTTTTGAATTCAAACTTGAGGGAATATTCCTCAAAGATGTCATGTTGATGGAAAATGTTGATTTTATAAATGAATTAAAATACTTTATTGGTGCAAGTGGGAAAAGCTAGAGGATGTGATGTGTGGTTAGATTAGATTAATCAGGATTAGATTAGTTAAGATGATGATTAGTTGCTTTTGACTTATTTGATTTAAATACTTGGATTTATTTAAATCAAAAAGGGGTGAAAGGTGATTTCAGACTTAATTAAATAAAGGTTTGATTTATTTAATCAAGGAGGGTGATGTTAGGATCAAGTTGATTTATTTTATTTAAATTGGTGACTTTAGGAGATTGATAAATAAACTTGAATTATTTGATGAATTGATTTATATGACCTAATCAAATGCATGATGTCAATTTCATGTGTTTACATTTTTCCCCTCTTTGAAGCAATGTACTTGTTGTGTTGGTTCAAAGAATAATCTTACCATGATTAAAATTCAAAAAAATTCTAATTTTTGGATGCCCTAGCGGAAAGAAGTACATTGGTACATTTCCCCCTCGAGAGATCAAGCGAAAAGATTCAATTTGAGGGTCGATCTCATGATAAAGAGGTTCAAAATGGATGGTTATGGATGATGATGCAAATGATATGGTTTTAAGATGCTTGGAATAACAAATCTATATTATCTTAAATAACTTAAATGATGATATGATGTGATGACAAATGAGATGGATGATGTGATATGCTATGATTATGAAAATGTATGATTTATGAGATGCTTAGACTAACAAATCTATATTATGATGACGAACATGCATGTGAGATGATATCCATAATACTGATGAATGCAGGATGGATGCACTGGTGATGATGATTAATTATTCATGACGTGATGTTAGTGCAGAAAAGAAGACATTAGATGATGACAAGAGGATCCAACAAGTCCATGATTTGACAAGACTTTTATTAGAGATGATGATGATGATTTTCTTATCAAGGTTGGGATTTTCAAAAGGGCTACTTACCTTATGTTTGATAACACATGTAGATCACGATGCATCAAGGTATAAAGAACTAGGATGGCATTGTACCTAGTGCAATGGACTTTGACTCAACAAATAGATAGGAGTATTCTTGTTCACACTTGACATACAAAAACCTTGCTAGGACGTACCTAATAAAGCAATTATTCACCAAGTTATTTTTTAAGAACATCCAACAAGAACAGCAGACAAAATGATAATGATCATTGCCCCATTCCTATCTCTCTAAATCCTTCATTTGGATATCATGAGAGGTTCTTGGAATGAGCAGAATAACATAAATCAAAAGAAAAGATAAAGTACGTAAACAAGCCAATGTTCTTCATACCTTTAGCCAGAGGGATGTGTTTTGATAGGATAAGAATCCAAGGTGATATCCAAAATGATGCCCATTGTCAGAACGATATATCCTAGGACATGCATTGTATAGGATGATGATGGGTTGATAAGTTGATTGATAGGCTGTTGATATAAGGTTGATTGACATGTTTGCGACTGAGCAAGAGTTTGAAAAATTTTGTTGTTTGTTTTTGATTTTACGATTGAATCTTACTTTTGCTGATTGTTGTGGTTGTTTTTGTTTGTGTTGCCAAAGGATGAAGGTGATGATCAATTTATTATGGATGATTGATTATTTTGAGTGAAAGCGAGATGAGACAGATGGATTTTTCCAAATATTTGGATGTTTTTGAAGTTTTTGAATGTTTTGAGGCTGTTTTTGGTATTTTTTGGAGATTTTACAAATGTTTTGATTTTTTATTTTTTGAATGTTTTGGGCTTTTTCTGATATTTTATGAATGTTTTTAGATTTTGATTTTTTTTGAATGTTTTTGGATTTTCATGTCTCGGGGGCTGATCAGAGATGAGCCTTGCCTACGTTTAAGCTCAGAGACGACGTAGTTCAAATTTCCATGTTTTTGACATTTTTTTACTTTTATGAATGTTTTTGGATTTTTCGCACTATTTTGACAATTTGGATATGGATATGTGTGTTGATATCAATGCTTTGTTTGGGATTATTCTAAGAACCAAGCTAAGTTTGATTGATCAGATTGATGGATTGGTGATGATGATAACATTGTTGAGGATACACAACAATGCAAGGATTTGATTGATCAGGATTGATGATGATAACATTGTTGAGGATGCACAACAATGCAAGG
>VDFB02276664.1:0-49304 GCA_007258455.2 Sequoia sempervirens
TTCATTTGTCTTGTGTTTTCCTTTTAGGGATGATGCAAGGCGTTGAGACATTCATGTCTCTTCCATGTTGACCTGAAAGGCTTTTTCTTTGTGTTCACTCTCTTTGTGTCATTCTTCTAGTTCTATAAGCATTTGGGGAATGATGACAGTTCTGAGCTCTCTAAAAACATTGTAGCAAGAATATACTGACCCCAAATCCATGGATCCATCAAGTGTTTGGAGTTTCATTTTCGGGGCAACCCCTCTTTTCCTTTTTCATGGCATAGCTTTCTTTGGAAACGTATGACTTGGAATAGAGCTTTCCAAGTTATCTCTCATGTCTTCTTCTTTGTAAGCATTTATCATTTTCTACTTTAAAGTAATTTCTCATAGTATGGTGTTTAAAAATTTCTTTAAAGTGGGGGCATACATTGGCATTATTCTTTTGCATTTCATGTTTCATTGTGTAGTCTTCTTACTTCATGTGATGTGTCTTTCTCTTTGTGTTTGACATTGGGTGTGATGTCCTTCAAAAGTGTGATCTCTCTTAGCATATTATATTCCTCTTAGTGGCTTCATGCGACACACTGCATCCCCTAAGTTGTGAATCTTCTACTCTTGGAGACATTAGGCACAATGTTCCCTAAGGTAATACCTTACATTCAAACTAAGTAAAACTCCTTTGAACATACCTTACACTATGTTGCGAATTTCAGTTATATGGCCACCTTGCATAATACACTTTGCTTGCCTATGGAGCCATCTTGTTTGTTTATGATTTCCAAGCATACGAAGCTTTGCTTTCCTCATGAAGCTCAAAGTTCATTGTTGTGTGGCACCTTATCAAAGTTATTAGGAGGTATAGCTTTGGTCTAGTTGAATGGGGAACTGAACTTAGACATGAATTTCCCATAGCCACTTGCTTGTCTATGTGAGCACATATTAGTTGCATGCGTATGTGTCTCACCCTTTTGGATACTCACCCAACGGATAGACTGAAGTTTCATTGCCTCAGAGTGAGCGTACATTTTTTGGACAAATAGCTTAGATCTGATCCACAACATGGGGGAAAAATGGTCAAAGCTTGATCCACCCCTTTTCTATTTTCTTTTTTCTTTTCTTTATGTCTTTGATGGTGCATGCTTGTACCTTGTTATTTCTCCTTATATCTTTTTCATGTGTGTTCTTTTGTCCCTATGTTGATTTTCCATAGGATCTTGATCATGGGGGCTTATGCAACCCTCTTAATCATTGTCATCCTATCTTACTGGAATTGGTACATTTGGACCCCTCTTGATGTGTATCTCATCTACTTTAGTGTGAGTTTGAAGCAAGTTCCTCCTCTCACTAAAGTGTGGGCTAAATGTAGTGTCAAAAAATGTCATATGCTACATTTTCACACTTGTTTGGGGCCTTGTGAACTAAATGAACCTAATTGTGCCTTATTTAGGGTGTTGTAAAGTGTTTTCTAGCACTTTCACACTAATCTAGGGTTTTTCATTAATTAATTAGGCTTCTTTATGCCTTAATTGGCTTTATTGTGCATCCACAAGCCTTGATTAATGCATCTTTCTAAGGATAATCCCAACACATTTGTAATGACCAATCATAAAAAAAAAATTGGATTGTATGGCCCACATTTAGTGATTTGGGACTCATATGCCACCTTGGGCGTATGAGTCCCACCTAAGTTTCAGGGCCCCAATCCTAATTTCACATTAATCTAAGCATTTCTTGAAAAATGTGTCCCATAGCCTAGTCTAATGGGACTCATACGCCACTTCTAGCATATAAGTCCCATGTGGCTTAAACCTAAATTAAATTCAAATTTTTGGCTGAATTTTATTCTCCTAGATCTGATGTTGGCTTGTAGTGTTGTAATTTCGAGAAATTTGGCATAAACAAGTATAAATACAAGGCTATTTCACTCATTTTTCACCTAGCAATTCAAGTATTCAAGCATTATAGCAAATTAGAGTCCACAAAATCATTCAAAAGTTTACAAGAGCATTCAAGAGTTGATTTTCAAGTGTTTTGGATCATTATTCAAGTATCATGTCAAAGTCATCATGCATCATGTTTGTTTTTGAGCTAACATTTGTGATGTAGGGTTTCATGATTCAAGCAAGCATTCAAGTTAAGATCTACAACATTCAAGCAAGATTCAATATCCACATCCATGCTAGCCATCTCACACATGTTTGCAACACTTTTTTTCTAAGGTTTGGTGAGTTGCAACATATCATTTTGTTCATTCATCATTCCTCCTTCCTATTTCAATTCATTTCAAGGTTTAATTACCAAAATAGAAGGTTTTGACTAGGAACTGACCCCTTTCTATAACAAAACAACATTTTTTTCTTCCCTCTCTTTGAGTGTAGTGTGATTTGTAGATCTAGGTTGAAGACATATTGAAGAACAAGATTGAAAGAAGTTATCCAAAGTTGCAAAATTGTCAAGTTGTCACCTTGTTTAGAAGAATCATTAAAGACATCTGACAAAATTCAACAGATTCGGATCTAAATTAGGTTGGAAGATGGCGAGGAAGTTGAAATGGAATTGAGACTTTGACTTTTCCAAAAGGCCAAACAAGATTAATTATGCACCATTTTACGTATAGGTCGATATAGTGGATTTTTCTAGTTTTCAGTGTTCCGGTTTCTACCATATTTTCTTCCTCACCCAAAACCTAATCTAGGACTAAATTGCTAGCCTAGTATGAGTCCGGTGTCGCTAAATTCAAGTTTTAGATCTTCAATCCAGTTGCTACAAAGTTTCGAGGATGCCCTACAGCCTTTTCAATTTATTGTTCTAGGTGGATTCATTTTCTAGGTCATTTAGTGAAGCTTTTGCATATCATTGGGACATATTACTTGTCTTTTTCAAGCCTAGCTTGGTGGTAGATCTTACAGCCCTGTAATCATACCTGGGACACCCCTAGCCCACCCGGTCTTCTTCCCTCCACATTTCATCCTTGGTTGGATCTCTAGGGTTTCCTTAGATAGAAAGTAGACAAAGACTTATTTATTCTATGTCCTAAAACTATAGGTGACAATTTTCCATCTTTTGGGACATCAATTTTGTAATTTCCCAAACCTTCCGTGAATTTTTTTATTTATTATACTTTAGCTCATTTCTCCCTTATTTCTAGTAGGCTAAGATAATGCAGTAGAAGAAATATTTTATTTAATATTTATTTCAGTTTCATTTTAAATTCAAATTTTAGAAATTTGAGCCAAATAAGTATTAAATATTAATAAAAATATCCCAAAGAGACATTGGGATTCTCATGGGGGTCATTTTACATTATGGAGATATTTTAGATAAGAATTTTTGGTAGTTATCACAGGTCATTTTGAGTTGTGAAGAGAATAGGCAACACTTGGCAACAAAAAATGGTGGATTTTTCATGCAAATTAAAATTATATTTTTCCCTCCCAAATGGGTGTGGGACTTCTTGGGCTCCCAAGTTGGTGTATTTTTTATATATTCTTAGTTGGATACATTCATTGGATCATTTTGCCAATTTATCTTCTCAAAATTACATTGTATGAACTTATGTTCAAAAATATTCTTCTATAGATGAAAAACCCATAAGAGAATACAATTTGTGGATAAAAACACATGGGTTTTGAGGTTTATAGGATGAAACCCCTTTGATTTTTGAGAGCATTATTGCTTAGGAAGTGTATTGGAGCTTCATCGAATTGATCATCTCAACCAATTTTTGTATGGAGTTTGGTGTGTAGGTGTGAGTTGCAGTTTTGGCTTATGGGGTTGTTTTAGGAGTGTTAGCTACTGTAGGTGTAGGTTTTTCTTTTTTCCAGCACCTAATATCAGTTATTTTTTGTGGCTTTCTTTTTAATTGTTTGGATGAAAGCTGACAATGTTTGCTACAATCGATTATGTATAAATCACCTGATTTTGTGTAGAAGTGAAATTAATCATTTCATATTGCTTTTGGTTGTATTTTCTATGTTATTTTCTAGTAAATAAGATCCCAAGACATCATCCTTTGTCTATATCTTTCATGGGAGAATTTTAGTGCAATTTGGCACTGTTGCAGGAGTTGTATTTGCTAGTTGTTTGTGTGATTTCTTAGCTATTTTTTTATTTTTTATTTAGTTCTTGGGCCTATTGCATGTATTTAAATGACAGCAATATCATTACATCGTATTCCCACAACTTTAATACAATCATGTATTTTGGTTTTTCAATTATCTGAAATAAAACTATGTAATTTTAATGTTTCCTAGATAGCCTATTTTGATGTATTATGCAAGTTTGGTGAAAATTTGTTTTAAGACTTATTATAGAACTAAGATTATTTCCAAAATTATTATTTGGTATATTAAAAAAATTGAAAATTATGTTAATTATTTTTATGATAGTTTAAAATATAAAATTTATTATTATAGAATTTGGAATAGTATATGATTTGATAAATTGTATATACAAGTTTGAGTTATAATATAGTGAGAAGCATAGAAGATCAAATTGATGCAATTTTCCAACTGATTCAAATGTTCAAGGTTCATGCTCTAGTCAAGAAAAGAGTTCAAATGTTTGGGTCATAGTATTTTGTACATAGAGGAAGATATTTTGTATGCCTATGTGGCACATTCATAATAATTTGTATAGATTGATAACATTTTATAGTATAAGATATAATTTTCACCTTATGGAATTATATTAAATTTTGTACACCTTCATTTTCTTTGGAGCATCATAAATTGTCACCCTTGACAATATCGCACTAGGTTTAGCTCCTCCTTATGTGCTTGGACCTAATTATATTTATAATTTTCTCGTTTTATGATAATTTTTGGGAAATCAAAATTAAATTGGGAATTAATATTTAATGTTTAATTAATGGCATTCAAAGCCCTAAAATTGGTCTGGACTAGGGCACTAATGCCCCTATCCAACCTATTTTGGCCCTAATTTATCGATGTCAGTATTTTAACATTTAAAAATCCAAAATCATTTGTCGGATATCAGTAATTAATTTAGTGGGAATTATATAAATGCATATAAATACAAGTCTTTTTCACCATTTGAAATCTTAGAAATCTATTGAGAAAATTGAGCATCCTGAAAGCAGACATGAAAAATTCAAGGGAAGAATTAGCAATATTCTTGCAATACTTTCATCAATCAAGATCATGTTTGCAAGACATTAGAAAGAAGGAAGCAATTATGTGCAAGGAACTATTATGATCAATCATTTCATTAGTATGAAGATGTGTGAGTTATCCTCTACATGCTAGCAACAAAAATTTATTATGTTTTTGGTGGACTAACCTCTTGTAGTTCTGTCAAGCAATTAAGGCATCCATCAATCAACATTTGTGGTAACTTGTGGTGTGCAATCACTTCATCAATGATTTCATATCAAGGTAACATTAACCATTTATCATTTATCATTTTAGTCAATTGTTGGTTTGGCCTCTGCCCGACCTAGAGCATGCCCTCTTGATCATCGTCATTTGTTGTATGTGGAGGTAGAAATACCAAAATGGGGTTTGACTTAGGCAAGCCCCCATACAGCACAACATTTCCCCTCTTTTCATGTGTGTAGGTCAAATCTAGAATTTTTATTAGGAGTCAATCACAAGAAACGCAAAGAAGACTATAACCTACTTTCCAAAGTTTTTTAGATCTTGAAAAGGTAGCATCTCAAGTCTAGGGTGCCCACGCCCCTGTCCTTACAATTCAGCCTCAACTTTCAATCATAGGTTCCTCTTTGTGTACCATTTTCTAGATCTATAATTGTTTCGACAATTTTTGTTTTTGTCTGTGTGATAAATTATATTTTCATATCTAAGGTTTATGACAAATAAACTTGTTAAAACACAAATCAAATTTATCTTCTTTAAAACTCAAAAAGACACAAACCCTAGGAAATTGGCTCTCCCTTGTGGCAGCAAGCTAATCATTAACCCTAGTTGGTTTTGTGTCCAAATGTGGAGTCAAGTGAAAAAAAGCTAATCCTAGTTAGATCTAGGATCACTTTTCCTACACCATAGCCTTATATATAGATATTTTATATATATTCATAGCTTAAATGGTTTAATGGTTTGAATAATGCTCAATGTTGAGCATGATAATAAATGGTTTAAATTTTATATATTATTTGCATACATTGATAATGAAAGCAAATAAATCTTATTACTTCTTTAAATAGTACCTATGTAGATTAAGTGTGATCATCTCTCTCTACCTCTCTCCCTCCCTCTCTATCACTATATCTCTCCTTACCTCTCTATCTTTTAACTCTCATTTTACCTTTTATACCTATCATGCTCTCGCTTGTCCTCTCTATCCTTCTCTAATATCTCATTGGATTGTTGTAGCCTAGAAGGATCAAGACCTTAGGCAATGAAACAATGCCTCCACTATAATTCACTATCCCCCTTGGGCACATTTTTGTCCCCAATTTAGTCTAATGAGGTGTAAAAATAAAAAATGGCACTTGGCACACTTGCAATAAATGTTATTGAGATATTTTTGCACAAATACATTCATTTTTGGCAATGTCAAAAAATATGGATTTGAAAGAAAGTGTATTTAAATCCAAAATCTAATTGTATGTTAAACAACATATTCTTAGGTGTTATAGATTTAATAAATTCTCCATCAAAAATCGGCACTTTGTTGCTCTTAGGTCTCTTAAAAGAATTTATCATATTATTGTAGCTCAAAAGGATCAAAAATATTTCGCAGCAACCGAGTTATAAGGCAACTCACTAACAACACAACCCACACTCTCAACCATACATAATTTGTACAAGTTCACAGATCACCAATTCCGTTCACTTTCACACTACACAACCAATTGTGCATTACTTTGACAATTTCATTTACCATCAACTTCAATCCAAAGTTTACAATAACTATGTTCTATCTTTATGTCGAGGCAAACATTCATGAACCACAAACTTACAATTAACTGAGACAACACTCTGTCTCAAGATTTTAAACGATAATTACGACTTACTCAAATTCTCCATTCACAATCAACTCACACGATTATAGGGACACCAAACTTGCCACCAAACTTGTCGTGGCCAAATCACAATCATTTGGAGACGACCCCTTTGTTGTTTGCTTGGCTTAACACTTGGACTCTTGTTGGATATGTCGTGGCTTTCCTCTCTCCTGTCTTAACCGCGCCAATACTGGCAATTTCTTCTTCCTAGCACTAAAAATCTCTTTCCTATTCTTTTGTGCCAGCCTTCAACTCTTTCTAATACTATTCGACTCTCTTTACTTTCTGCGGTAAAATAACTGTACTCTCATTCCTCCCGCAGATCTCATGAGATATATCGGTTTTGGCCTCTATCTTCAAATCTTCTTTCTCTCGTTGCCAACTATTGCCCATATTAACTACCAAGCAATTGTTTTTGTAACTAAATTATGATAACTACCTTCCTTTGTAACCGCATGGATTTTATCAGCAAGTTAAAATGTCATTTTATTTGCATATACTCAAAACTGCCTCCCACGTGGTTTCATCAATTGGTATCTGTTCCTTTGTTTTTCTCTTTGTTGCGTTCAATGGAGTAATATTCCAAAACACCCAGGTAAGCACATCCCCTCCAAAGATGATCAAACTCCAACTAACTTATAGATGTAAACATATTTCCTCAATCTTGGGCATTCAAACAAAAGCCAAGATGATTAATTCTGCTCAAAAAGCATGAAATAAGCCCCTTAAATTTTTTATAATTATTTCACAACACAAACCAGCACTACGCCAATTGATTAGTGTTAGCTTCCAAAAGATAATCAAACTAAATGAACTCAATGCCAAGAATGTTCACCAAGATCCTTTAGAAAGCGAGGTGATAGCATATGGTGGAAGAAACTAAGCTACAACTGAATGCAAGTAGGCGGTGATCCAGCCATAAGAGTTTTCACGCTACCACTTATTCAGTGGGGCAAAAAACATTACAATTCAAAACAATTCATCCACTTAGCGGGCATCCACTCAACAGTGGGGATTCGCCACTTCAACAATGGGTGAATGATAAAGATGCAATGTCAATTTTCTCCTCACTGGTCCAGGGGTTACAATGTTTGAATTTAAAACACAAGTAAATGTAGAAGTATAAATGATTGAAATAGTACTACTATTCTCAGCCTTACAATGCAAATGTTCTGCAAATTACAATGTTGTATTGTTGTATAAACAATGCCAAAAGATGAAGGATAATTTCTCAACTTCAAATCTTCTCAACTACTGAAGAACAAGCCAAAATCTGATTTATTGATGAATCTGATATAAACCAGCAAATTGAGAATTTTTACTAGCAATTAGCCATCAATAAATTGTCATATCTTCACCCCAAAACTTCTACCTTCTTCAAATGGATTGCACATGAACCTGAGCAACATAGTTGCCCAAGAAATATGGCATCACAAGGAAAGAACTAAATCTGAAATATAATGCCAACACACTCAAATACAGACCAACAACTATGCATAACCCCAATAAGCTCATTTTTCTTTCAAAACTCCTATGAAGCACTCCAAAATTGAATTCTCAATTTCCCGTTGACAAGGCGACCTACAACAAAGCATTAACAATATCCAAACAGCCTCCAAATAAAGGCATGAACTCCAAGGTTGGGTTATTGAGGAAGTACGGCCCAAGAAGGAAGGGCAATTCATCTAAGAAAATACACACTTCAAGATAAAATCTGATAATTTGCAAGAGGGGTTGCCAAAAGTATAGAAATGGTTTGATTCAATACCCACAAGCCAAATAAAATCTCACAACCAGGTATGATTAAAAATCACTTATAGCCATGGATGAACCAGCAAACATGAAACTGATAAAAATCATCAAAACCTCCAACAATGAAGCTCAATATGTACTTCTAAATGAAGCACACTCCCAATTAACCATCTAGGGAACCATAGTCTCAGGCCCGAAGAATGGAATAAAATTGCTAAGTTTCCCCTTAACCGGGTTCTGAATTCAATCCAACAGTATTTCAATATAATTTTCCAAAGATGATCAAATGTTGGAGCAAGGCTTGCTTTTATAACTTTTGAAGTGACTGTTGGCTTTCCATCTTCCTCCAAAAGGGATGCCCATTTCACTTTTAAAATATTTTAACTTTTTAAAACATTAAATTCACCTTTCTAGATGTCCAAGACTTGAGGAGAAATATTTACTTTAGAAATATTTAGTCAATAGGCTATATATATTGTGGGAACTTTGAGACAAAACATCTCTCACGCCGGATACCGTTCCCGTGAAACAATTTGTCGAAGTTGTTTGTTGTTCCAAAAGGTTTCCATTGTTGTTTACTGTTACTTCTTCACCTGAAAACAAAGATTGCCATCTCCGAATCCAATTTTAGTGACACGTCAAATATTGTCTACCTACCCTAAAACCTTGATATTTTCAAAGCCACTTTCGTTTACTGAGCAGGGTGGGTCGAAGGAGGATATGCATCAAGCCCTAACTGAAGTCGATTGAGTGCATATCAGAGCTTCTCGATTCATTCGCACTGATAATAGGGATGTTGGCAGGGAGTTGTATGTGCAGTCACATCCACGTATAGTTTTGTGAGAAGGGGGAAATGGCCTTGTACCCTCCTCTCGTCTCCGATGGGGTCTACTTTTTCTCTTCTATGTCAATATGATCTTAATGAGGCACGGATCTTTGCATTTGACATTCATTCCCCTTCCCTCTGTGAAATAGATTGAAGCAGCAACTCCAAGCCTACACCGGTCGGGATGCCCCTATAAATTAGGTTTCTTAAGCTCAAGTTGCGTCAGATCTTAGGATTGTATTCACTTTGAGGAATTTATATAAATTTAGCTGTGTACGATAGGGGATTATTCATGAGTGATGTAAGTTGATATATTCTTTCTTGATTTACAGCAGTGTGTTGCTCTGCTCGGCTCACCTAACATGCATGACATTGACCCAGGTAAGTAGGGTTCTTGAGGGCAGCTATACCTCAAATACCGTTGTCCGTACTGAATTCTGTTATAGCAGTCTGTAAGTTGTCTCATGATCTATTTCCACTCAAGGAGGTGACTGCAACTTCTGATTCTGCTAGTGTGGGATTGATGAACTTGGTGGGGTGTTGGTTTGGAGCAATGCCTGTATGCCATGGTGTAGGAGGGCTTGCTAGCCAGTATCGATTTGGGGCAAGAAGTGGGGCTTCTGTGGTGTTTCTGGGAATTGCTAAGATGGTTTTGGGTCTGTTACTGGGCAGCTCCCTTGTAAAATTCCTCACCCAATTCCCAATTGGTTTACTAGGTGTGTTACTGCTCTTTTCGGGAATAGAATTGGCCATGACTTCTTGGGACATGAATTCCAAGCAAGATCCTTTTGTGATGCTCATGTGCACGGTTGTTTCACTAACTAGATCCAGTGCAACTCTTGGCTTTGGATGTGGTATTGTCCTATATATTCTACTAAAGCTCAGGCAGTTGAATTAAGATGATGGCATTGAGCTTTTCCAATCCAGCAAAAGAAAACCCTCAGAAACAATGGCTTAGGCTCTCAAAACAATAGCCTAGTGCAACGTTATTTTTACTTTCATCAAAATCTATATATGTTTATCGTAGGCATAGTAATAGCTTTAGAAGATCCACTGAGAGCCAAAGCCACCAAGAGACAGGGCATCATGAATTGCAAGGTAGTTTTTCAATCTCCACTAGTACCATACAACTAACTGATTAAACACTTTACAATTGAACCTTCAAGTAATCTCCAAAACAGGGCTAGCATATATAATGAATAATGATTTTCTGTAGTTGCAATATAAAATTTTATCATATCTTTGACTTATTTTGTAAATTTGGAGATTCATGGATATCAGAAGACATCATATGATGGTATGCTAAACACTACCTAGGAAAAGTTGAATCTTTTCATATTTATCATATTCAGTTCGTTTAAGTTTGAAAAGTCTAGCAGCCATATTTTGAGCAACAGCAACATTTTATTTCGGGGATAGTATTTAAATAAATAAAAATTGGTTCCTCTTTGAATTTCCAGATATATTCCAAGTGTTAAATACATCAAAATTTGATCTATGAATTCAATACGAGCATCTTAAATTTCATCAGAATATCCACCGTAGCAACCTCAATTTGAGATTGCTTTCATTATTCTGTATTTTCTCTCTTTTCATCAATTGGTGAATCCTCTGGCTTTACTTCGACTTTGGATTTTGCTATTTATTTTCAGCATTGACTGAATAGTATTATGAAATGGAGTCGATTCATCTTTGCACTTGACATTGAAAAGAATGACGATTGATCTAAGTTGAAGATCCTTTAAGTTTTATCTGCCTGTATGATAGTAAAATTGAGCTACCATGTATTCTAATCGTTTAATTTCAGACATCCCTATTTTGCAGAAGGTATTAACTAGCCAAAGTTTCAAGTGGACTATTTCTAGCTGTGTTTTTTATGTAACATTTATATGTGCAGAAATACTGTAAAAGTTGAAATACATTTTGCGGAGTATTTGCTTATGAATAACTGGCATAGAGAGCCTGTGAGCTTGATTCAGTCTGTGAGGTTATCTGGATGAGTTTTTCATTGCTCACGACTCCAAGTCATTAAGATTATTGATTTTAGGTGACATTAAATCTCTATCTTGTAGGATTGTTCATTATAATCTTTTTTTGAAAAAATAGATAGTACTACACCCACCATCTTGACTGAAGTGTAAAATATAGCTTTTGGTTTTGAGTTTTGCAAGAAGCTTGAAGGCACTTGGACTCAAGATGATGAGCATTGAAAAGATGATAAGCTTGTTGGTCATCACAACACAAAAAACCAAGTGATGCGTAAAGAGTGTTTTAATTTTCTTTGTCTATATGTCTTGGTACACCTCTCAGCTAATTCAACAGAGTACAAATATTTAAAAAAGGAAACCCATGAAAAAAAAACTGAACATAGCACATTTGGTGCCTGCCATTTTTTGTGGTTCCTCTTCATCTTTTTCCTTATAAAGATGTCAACATGGAAGATTTTGTAGTCAAAACTGCTTAGGATGATTTGTTCTCTAATATTGCTTGATAGCAAAACAGGAGTCAAACTAAAGATGTTCATAACGACTACAAATTCCTTGAGATTCTATGGGACCAAGTTAAGTCTTTCTTCAGTTTGCCTGGACAGAAGTTCTTTGTGAAGAATGTCAGCAACCTCTGCCTAGTAGAACATGTGATCAAATTAAGAAAGGTGTGTAATTGTGTTTTTGTTGAAATCCTAACCATAAAATGATAAAAAGAATGCCTTTTCCTTTCATTAGTAGGAGTCAACCAAAAGCAAGTTGGTGAGATTTGGATTGTGCAAACTTTAAAGTAAGAATCAAGTAAGAAAGTTGACTGTAAGATCAAGATGAGTTGCACAATTATCAAATGCTAATCAGTGGTGACAGGGAGGCAAAGTTGTGGTAGAAATTTTTCTAACTTGGTTTTTTTTATGTTAAGGATTTTTGCCCATCCCATAATGACCAACTCATTATTCAACTTGGAATCTATTGAAAAATCTAAATCACGTATGCAATTGCAGGTTGAGATGCAGAAAGCATCCACAACCTTAAGTATTAAGGCCATTCATATTAATAGTCTATTAGAAAGGTGGCATTTTAGTGTTAAATACCATTCTCAATGCATCTGCATACAATGGCTTATACCATCCTTTTATGGGTGTGAAAAAATTAAGAGACGTTCGTCAGAAAGTTTATTACTATTAATTTAACCAATTGAAAATTCACAATAACAAAATCGAATATTGTGAGGTTAACACAGAGTATGGTTCAGCTAAGGAGCTTTTGGAAAACATGTATTCATATCCGAATAAGGCGCATGGCTATTGGACAATCACCAGCAGTTCCATCTAGATCAATAGTCCATGACTCGTAGGGAAAAGTAGGGATGATAGCCTAACTCCGCTAGTGGATTTCGATCTCTAATTGGATCCGCTTTTACATCTCACTTCTAGCTCTGCAACTTGAACTACAACATCCACGTTAGTGAAGTGTTTGACAAAATGGCTCAACAAAATGTGGTCTTATGGAATGCCATGATTGTAGGATATGCACAAACACATTTGCTATATGTATGGCAGATTTTTGTTGTCGTTTATATGAGCATCCAAATTGTCCAAATTGGAGTAATCTTCATGTGTCTCTTCTTCACTTTGGTTCTATCTATAGCTATAGGTCTTGAAATCATCTAAGTCCTCTTTTGTGCTGGCCTACAAGAGTATCCAAATTGGAGTAATCTTCCTATATCTCTTCTTCACTTTGGTTCTATCTATAGCAATAGGTCTTGAAATCATCTAAGTCCTCTTCTGTGTTGGCCCACTTCAAAAAATTGCAATTACAAGCACAATCAGTTTTTTAATAGCACCCTAACTGTTTATCTTGATTTGTTCTCTGAGTCAACGTAGAAATGTTTTGGTATTTTTCATTAATAGAGTGTTATGTAGTTATGATTAGCTACTGCAAATTGTTGGCCTTTTGAGTCTCATTGACCTACTCTGATTTAATTAGGATCACTTGGGGTCATCTACTATCCTCTTTATGTTTTTAATTTGGTTTAGAGAAACAAACATAGCCACCATAGGTAGGAACATATAAAAAAGCAAGAGCTAAAGTGAGGTTGCTCTCTGGTCTTCATCATTTATTGTCAACATCAAATTTATAAATTGTTCATACTTAAAAACTTTTGCAGGTAGTCTTAAATTTCAATTTAAATTGTTTGTATTTAATATAATATTTATATTAAATTTTCTTTCTTTTTGTACCTGAATAATATTGAATAATATCCATATTTATATTAAATTTTTCTTTCTATCGTGGTAAGTCGTGGGTAACTTAAATTGTTAGTATTTAATACAATAACTTACATATACTTTACTATTGGTGTAACCCTTGCACCCCTTTTGGTGCAAGTGCTAGTTAAATAATCTCTCAATGAGGCATCCACCCTCAAAGGCCCTCTTTTAAAACAACTTTAAGTCTTTGAGCTAGGCAAGGGGTCTAAAATGAATTTCAAAACATTAATGATTTAAAATAAATCATTTCACCAAAATGAGCCCCAAAATGTTGAAAGCCAATTATGCTCCAAATTGCATTGCCCGAAATGGAAACTGAGCTGACTGCTAATGCTACTGCCTAAGATGGCACTGCCAAAAATAGAACTTACTAAAAGTAGTAAATTTTGAAAAAGTTGTCCAATGCCACTGCATGTCATACCACTGTGAAGCTCTCTAAAAACCCAGAAAGAATCCGCAATCCAAAACTCAAAACTCTAATGTACTGGCTAAAAATAGCAAGTTCAGGAAAAGGTTGTCCGATGGAGATGCATGTCACACCATTCCAAAGCTCTCCAAAAACCCAGAAAACTCCACCAAACATGCATCAGAAATTCTAACAAGCAAACCCTCAAAAATGCTTCAAAACCCCAATAAAATAAGAAACCCTAATTTTACTTCTGACGAGCCTACGGGTTTCCGAAAATAGGCTATCAGTCACTGAAGGTGTATAGCTAAAATGGGGACATTACAAAGCAACATCAAAGAGAGTTGCGCCAAAACTTCAAATCAAGCCAAAATTTACCACCACAAAGCAATACATAAAAATCAAACCAAAATTTTGAAAAGCTCTTGTGTCAGCATTCTTCAAAGACATCACACAATCTTTCTTCCCACATCTTCCTTTCAGGCATGGGAAGACATCTTGCATACCATTTTGGTCTTGTTTCTTCCCGAGGGGAGGAACATTGTTCGACAGTCATGGATCATCTTCAGCATTCATTGTCGAACATCTACCATCATTGCAGGAGACACTACATTGAGGGGGGTTACATGGTCTCTCTTATTCTCTCTTATGAAGGGGTATTTTTCTTCATGTGGGGTTTTGTCCCTCTCATGCATCATTGAGAGCATTTTGTTTTCATCTCTCTTTTGGGGAGAAGTATTGTCCCATTGGGTTTTCTTTTCTTTTTTTCGTTTGTGAGAGATTGTGTTTGTACATGGGCACCTAACATGGCCTCGTAGCCAAGACCCATCTTTGTGCCATTTGCATAATAATTCTCCCTTAGTTGTACTTAAGGGGGGGCATTAGTGTAAATAGGTGTTTTATATATCTAGGTTCTATTTGCATGTTAAGTCCACTTAGGTCCTAAGAGGGAATCTTTCTAGTTAGTGTTAGTTGTCACTAGATCTTATATTTTAGCATTTAATGTTTGTGTTTTAAGTCATTTAATATTTGTTGAGGTAGTTGTCTCATTGTACAAGATTAAGACACATGTCAAGATCTTGTCTAATCCTATCTCACAACTTGCCTTTATAAGCAAAGCATCATATGTACATTGTCATATTCAATTTGGCAATCTTGCATCCTTAATCATACCATGATATTTTTGTCATTTCTCTCTTGTGGAAGTTATTGTTGTTTTGAAGGTGATCCTGGGGTGTTGAGGAGTTCACAATAAACTCCTACACTCCATAGGTGTTAAGATAAGCTTGATTCAATAATTAAATCAATATGATGGCTAACGCTTCATGGGTGGCAACCCATTGAGCAACTTCTTATAAAGTAATCAAACATATTCCTTCAACAAATTCTTCACTTCATATGGAATTTCATCCACTCTACACATTGCCCCAACATCCATGGGTTTGAGGATGAAAGCAAATAAGGTTTCTCCTTCATTATTCTTAGGAACTATTCTTTCAAGGCTAAACAAATTTTAAGATCATTATCCACCTCTTTTGTTTCCTCCAATGGGCTTAACATAAAATTTCTTCCATCTTTCACAAGTGTGGGCATTCATCCTACTATTATGTATAATCTTTTGGCCAAATTGCCAAGGCTTTTCCAATAGAATACAAGAAACATCCATGACCATTAACATCATATAAAATCTCACCCTTATAAGAACCAATGTCAAAATTCAATCACTACTCATTGCAATTTGATGTCCCATTTGTAACCATGAAACCTCATATGGGTTTAGGTACACAATCTTTTTTAACCCAATCTTCTCTACCATTTCACTTAGACACCAAATTATTTATACTACCATTATCAATTGCAACACTTACCTCAACATTTACAAATGGTTCTAAATAGACAATTCCTTCGTATCAACTCATTCTCTTCCTTGGTTCCAAAAACAATCTCTTCATCATAAGAGCTTCTCAATTCTCTAATTCTTCCATGTGATTAGGTGAAGCAAAACTCGCTTCATTTTCCTCTATTGTTGTTGGGTTGTACTTGTAGATGTTCAAATGCCTTATGACCCACTTCTCCACACTTGTAACATGTTTCCATAAATCATCTACCTTTTTCTCTAGCATAGTGGCATCTTCCCCTTCAAGAGTTTCATTTTCCTATTGTGTTATGACTATAATTGTTGTTCTAAGAAGTGATTGCTTTGCCTTCTTAAGTATGTTGTCCTCTATATGTTTACTTGTCTTCTTCCCCTAGAGAACCCACCTCATCCTTTTGAATTATTTGTTGTTTTTCAAACTGCTGATCTTCCACCTTCAAAGTACATTGATTAGCTTCTTCCACAAACCTCAATCTCATCACACCAAATTAATCTTGAATAGAAATACAAAGTCCATTAACATACCTTGAGATCTTCTCATCATCACCCTCCACAAAATCAAACCAAATGGTGTGCTTGTAGAACTATATGTAGTATTTCACATTTATCTCTTAATATGTAGTATTTCACATTTATCTCTTTTCTGCTTAAGATTCCCGCAATTTCTTATATAAACTTCTCTAATATGAAGGTAAGAGTTTAGCCTTCAACTTTGCAACCATTTTATTTATCTTTACCTCTCTTGTATCTTTTTGTTTGCACATGATCCCACCATAAGGATCCATGTCTTTCGGTCTAGTACAAACAAAACTTAACCTTTTTGAAATCCTCCATTGGCTCACAATCAAAGTATTTCTCCATATCCGTAATCCAATCTATAAACTCCTTGGGACTTGAGCTTCCACCGTAACAAGAGATATACCATTTCTGCTTCCTACCCATCTTTGTTATAGCTTTCAAGAAAAAGAAAAAAATTTGGCTCATCCATCATATTTCCTGCTTCAAGCTCTTACATCAATATTACTTCATTATCACTCGCATCCTCAACATATGCTATTATCTGTGGTGTCTCATTACATCCAATCTAGTTGTGATTTCTCTCAACATCTCTGGTAAATCTACAACTCTAAGTGCTCCTAGCCTTCCTCTCTGTGTCTTGCTTTCCTCTTTTAGTTCTCTACAATTACAAAACTGCCTCACACCAGCAACAAATACACTGAAGCCTCACAAAACACAACCCCACAAGAAATCATTACTCTGAAACCAATTGGTGAAGTATAGGATAAGTAACCTAACTAAACATCTACCTGAACCTAGCATCCTAACGCTCGCAAACAAATACAAACATCAAAAGGAAAGCAAAAGACAATGTTTTATGTATTTGAGTAAGAAAATTTGTCTACAACAGGCTTACAACAAGAAGCAGAAAACAAAATTTAATAAAATGAGAAATCTAGTTTGGTGCCTAGAATGGATAAATTTCATACAAATCTCCTTTCCTTGTATTCTCTTTTGTCTTTCTTCTAGATGGGTGGTTATCTATCAAATTTCTCTAGTTTTTCTATCTTTTTTTCTCTCAAACAGTCTACTTCTTGCTCTCATGCCACACCTTGCTGTTTATTAATTATTTTCCTTTATTGCCTGAATGTTCCAAATCTACCATGACGATTTTCACCCAATCAACTTACCCACATTTTCCAGAATTTGTCCTATATCTTTGCCAAAGTTTTTGCTTCGTCATGAGTCCCACTCATTAACTCTAATCTGCCCTTAAACCCAAACAGTTTTTGGCTTCTCGATGGGTCATGTAAAAACAATTCGACAAGCATTTCAACTTCCGAATCCACAGGTGTTCGCAACTTCACAAATGACTCTTGATGGACTTCTATGAATGCAATATGTGTGATGAAATATTTATAAAAATAATCGAAAACAAGGGGCAAAAAGCGGCTCATGATTACATGGTGAAGTACAAAATAAGACAATCTTGCTAGGTGTTGACGTGAATCATCTTTACCAACTTCAAAAGGTGAGTAATATATGTATGACTTAAAAACATAAGTAAATTATGTTATTTGAAACGTGAATTGTAGAATAAATTTCAACGAGGGTTTTGTCATTAACGTAAGTATATTTGATATTGAAAACAGCCTTTTTTGGTCAGCAAGAGTCACCAAGTGAACTCAACCTTGGTCACTCCTAGATTTTTTACCACCGTCTGTGAACAATTACACTATGAGAATTTTTAGTATAATAGATATAATATTTATTAGGTTTGTATGAAGCGTGTTCCCACCGCGTGCGCCTCACGGACGCTTGTGGACTTGGGATATGGAGACGCCCCTGCCCTCCACCGCCACCGCGCCGCCTCGGGAGAAGGGAGACGCTGGCGTCTGAGACGCCTCGGGGGGCAAGCGCCCTCGAAGTCTCGGAGACTTCAGAGTCTCCCCGCTGGGAACATTCTAAAGTGTTTTTTTTTTTAAATCTTTTATTTTTGTTGAAGTTTGTGCCTGGGGCCGAACCCTAAAGGCCTATGGGACCCATCTCAAAGCCTCTAAATGAAATAAAACTCTCAAATTGCTTTCTTTTTTACTCATATATGCATTTGATGTTTTGGAGCAGCTAGGTGAAGAAGAGGAAAACCAGTGAGAAGAGTGAGTGAAAGAGTGAGTTTGAGGTGCTGCAAGTGCAAGAGGGGTGAGAAGGAGAAAGAAGAAGAAGAGGAGGAGCATTCTACACCAATTTTGAAGGATTTTTCAAGCACAAGGTAGGATTTTATGACTGTTTTTCTTAGTTTTTTCAATTTTTTTTTGTTTTGTTTTCCAAGTTTTTAGATTCATTTTGAAAATGTAGTTTGATGTTTTTAATGGGCATTGAAATGAAAATCAAAACATGAATATGCATTTGCAGCCACATGTCTATGAAATTATGATTAAAAATTTAATCATAATTTCATATACATGGCTGCAAATGCATATTCATATTCTTCATTTTCATTTCAAGGCTCATTTTTTTTTCTTTCATCTTTCCATCAAGATTCATCATGAAATTTTAAAATTTTCAAATTTGTTAAACAGAAACTAGGCTGAAACTAGGCACTTATAGAATTTATTTGTTTATTGCAGTGTCACAATGAGCTCTCATGACAATGATGACATCAACATGAGTGAGGATGAAGCTCATTCACATAGTGATGTTGATCCTGAATATGAACCTGGGGTTGAGGGGGATGACCATGGGGATGAGCATGAAGTCCAAACTAGTTCCATGGCAAGTGAAGCAAGTAATGTAAATTGCCCTTCTGCAATATTGGCAAAGTATGCTAGGGGTCCTTTTGATCCCACTTCCCCTCTCAAACAATTTGCAACAAAAGATCTAAGCAGGCAACCGCAAGCGGCAACAGCTGGTGGCACAAGGAGGTGGAAGTGCAACTTTTGTGGTGGTGGGTGGTATGGCAGCATCACTAGAGTTAATGCACACCTCCTTTTCATTAAAGGAAAAGGTGTGGGGATATGTCGTTTTTTATTAAAACCGGAAAACCTGAAATTCAAAATTGAAATAAATAAGTTATGGGGTGTTCATGATGATACTCCAGTTGCACCTGTGCCTACTACTTTGTCTCATAGGACACAGCTTCAGCATAGCCAACAACAGAGATCTAGCCATACTTTGCAGACGAGAGTAGGAGGGACACCAGGTTCTTCTTCTAGTGCCTATGCAGGAGAGGGGAGGGGGAAACGGAAAGTGCAAAGTCAAACTCAAAGTAACCCCATTGCAGATTTGTTTAATGTGCAGCTCAAGGATGAGATAGATGATGCCATTGGCAAGTTCTTCTTTGCCAATGGCATCCCGTTTCATGTTGCCCGATCTCCTTATTTTAAGGATATGATATCGATGGTGGCAAAGGGAGGACCATCATATGTGCCACCAGGTGAGACGAAATTGAGGACCGCGATCTTGGATAAGAACTATTCCAAGATCAATTTGTTGATGGAGAAGATGAAGGAGTGTTGGATTGAGACAGGATGTAGCATAGTCATGGATGGGTGGACGAACATTAGCCATCGTCCACTCATTAACATCATGGTTACATGTACTGAGGGCCCATATTTTCTTAAGGCAGTTGATTGTTCAGGGCATCGCAAAGATGCTGATTTTCAGTTTGAGGTTCTCAGGGATGCTATTGAGGAGGTTGGGCCACAAAATGTGGTCCAAGTTGTGACAGATGCTGCACATGTGTGCAAAGCTGCAGGGAGACTTATTGAGGCTACTTATAGGCATATCTGGTGGACCCCATGTTGTGTGCATGCCATGAACAATGCACTCAAGGACATGGGAAAGATTGAATGGATTAGAGCAGTGGTTCATGATGCGAGAGATGTGCAGATGTTTATCTGCAACCACCACACATCACATGCACTTTTCAGGACCTTCGCTAAGGAGTTCCTGAAACCTACTGATACGAGATATGGTTCCTATTTCATTCTCTTAGACAGAATGATTGAGTTGCAAGAGGCACTGCAACTCATGGTCATGACAGCAGATTGGAGTAGGTGGGCCGAGTCTAGGACAGAGCATGGGAGGAAGGTGAAGGATACAGTGAAGAGCGATGTGTTCTGGGCTGATGCAAAATATATTGTTGCCATCATTAAACCAGTTTTCCAGGTTATCAGGTATGGGGATGCGGATGCACCTAGCCTTGGAGAGGTGTATGAGTGCATTGATTCTATGCTTGATCAGATGAGGGCTGTTGTGCGAGAGAGGGACCCTACATTAGCATTCTACCACGAGCACATTCAGCCAATCATTCACAGGAGATGGGAGAAGCTCAACACTCCCTTGCACATGGCAGCCTATGCACTTAATCCTAAGTGGTACTTGACTAGGCCTGGTAGAGTAACACCGATACAGGATGCAGAGGTGAAGGCAGGGTTCTTTAGGTGCATTGAGAGGATGTATGATGATGTAGATGCCAGTGTGATTCGCACTGAGTGGACCAAATTTGCCACTCTTAGAGGTTATTCAGATGCAGCCAAGATGGATATGCGAACTATGGCGCAGGAGGACCCAATTTTGTGGTGGACTTGCCATGGATCAGGATCTTTGACTACCACTCTAGCCATTCGATTGTTATCTCAGGTTTCTAGTTCTTCAGCTGCTGAGAGGAACTGGTCTACATATAGCTTCATCCACTCTCTTAAGAGGAACAGACTTACCTCTAGGAGAGCAGAGAAGCTTGTGGCTGTACATAGTGCTTTGCGTCTCATTGACCGCAAATCACTTTTGTACAAAGAGAGTCCAGCAGCACGGTGGGATGTAGACCCAGAGGAGCCAGCACAGATTGATGAGGATGCTGCAGTTTCGGCTTCAGATGCAGGGCTGGTTGGTATTAGTTTGGCAGCGCTTGATCGCGAGGATTCCAGTAGTTCGAGTGATGAGGAGTTTGGGGATGATTAGAGGCCTCCCTTCACTACATTTTTGCATTTTGTACTTATTTTGATTATGATATCAAACTATCAATGTACTCATGCTACTTATTTTTATCATTATGATATGATATTATGATGTGACATGTCATATTTTCGATATTCATATAATAGAAATCTCAAATTCGACAATTTCATTTGTCAAATTTTAATATTTTATTTGATTAGTGATTACTAATAGTTTTCAAGCATTCAAAATGTTAGTATTTGCAATTTTACTAATTTGCCAAAGTTTAATTTGAATTGTTATTCTAAAACATCTTTTTATAACTAGTTATTCAAGTACCATATGTATATCAGCGCCGCCCCTCCGCCGCCGTCCCGCCGCCATCCCCAAACTTAGACCCCTTGTCCCCCCGTCCCGAGACCCGTCCCGCAAGAGACCTCCTTCGAAATTCCATGGAACTGGGTATGAAGTTCTATTGCCTCGTACGACACTAAAAGGGATAATGACTAGTTTATCTATTATGAATTCATTTAGACTCTAGAATATTATTTATGATTGCAACCTATAAAGTATAAATGACTGATGATAAAAGAACGAACAAAAACATTAGAGAAATTTCCAAGATATATCAGTTTTGTATATACGGCTACTGACAGAAGCGATGGGGAAGCAAATTAATTTGGTTATTAGTAGTGAGAATAGATTGAGGTTGTATGACCATCTTTCATTTTGAAACCCGGTTAATTTTGACGTGGTATAGTCTCTTTACTGTTTTTAAATGATTACACGTGTACAAAAGTACAAAGCCTAATGTTAAAATGGATACAAATACTGTACAAATAGGCTCAAGAAAACTAATCAGATGAACATCATGGCATCCACATATTCTCTCGTAACTTGCACTAGAGCACTAAATATTTCTCCACTGACAATTTTCATATTTGAACTAGCACTCAATTACAGAGAAGCCCATAGTTTCTAAAAATGTGGCAACAAGAAATTCATCATAGCTTAACTTGAGGATAGAAAAATAAAAGGCATTAATGAATTAAATTGAACAGAAACTTAGAGAATTCTCCTCAGAGCCAGAACTCAATTTACCAGAGAAAAAATCTGGAATATCATCATGTATAAAGTCATAATAGCTCTCAAATACTCCCCCCACTCTTACAGAGAGAAGTATGCATGTGATCCAACTGCAAAGCATTCAAGGTTGCTCAGAGTGAAAGATCGGGGCTCAAGTGAAATATTTGGCAATTAAACTTGTAGGACCTCTTCATCTTAAGTTCCTCAAACTTTTTAGACATACTCTCGTTTTCCTGCAACCCCATAGCCTCGAAGGACCTTTGCCACCATGCTTTACCTCGCAACTTTGGCTGAAAAACAAATTACTGTCAATTGACTCAATTCCCAGACAAACAAAGATTTTGATAATTGTAGAAATATAAGACAAGAAACAGCACAATTCAATATTTGGTTCAAAAGTCATTTCAGTTAAAACTGAGCTCATGAATATTCATTTATAAACTGTTTAAAAACGTAAATACGTAATTCTCTTTTGGAAGTCACTTGGAAAGAAGAATTGAAAAAAATAGAACAAATGCTCAAAGAACAGGTAGTTTTCTGCAAATAAACCATATCTAAAGCATGAGGTAACAATGTTCTATACGGTCAGACCATTTCTGCTGTGTTTTAATTCTAGGACATTTTGTTGCTTCAAATCCAATGATGGTTTATTATATATCATTAAATAATAGTTATATAAACTAGTATTTCATATCATACATTAAAAATAATGTTGAAATTTTTTTTGTTGAAATTTATTATATATCCTTTTAATGATCCACTACTGATGATTTTCTTTTATTTTTGCACCAAAAAAAACACTATAGGAAGAATATACAGAACCCCTTTTAAATAGAAAAATGCTTAAATCGCTTTCATACATGAGGAATGCGAGGGGCTGCAAAGCTGATTAATTCTAGATGGGAATATAGCTTGGTGAAAGATCAAATTTCATTACAGGGTGTCTATCAATGTGGTACAGTTACTATGCCCAATATATATGCCCCTATAAAAGCACAAAAAGGTCCCAAAGGTACGCAAGATAACAAAGGATCATACAGGTACAGAAGAAAGCAAGAAACTTGGCTGATTGAGGCTACACAAAGATTATTACCCCAGAAAAAAATTGAAAAATTAAGTCGATCTGATTTATGTAGATCTAGCAGAGTACCTATAGATTATTTGATAATTTACTCATCAAACCTAAAGTTTTCATTACTTTAAAAGGTCATAGGTAGATAACATGAAACAGCGACTCCATTTACTACCATGCAGAATATCAAGACACTGAAGAAATATTTAAGAAACTATATTATAATTGTTTTTGGCACAAGCAAAAAAATACATGAAATAAAATATCTAGAACTTACAGGCCTCCCAACGCTTTGTTGAATAATTTGGGCTGTTTTTGATGAAGAGCGATGACCTGGTTGGCCTTCCCAAATGAACAGTAACAGCAATAGTAAGTTAATAATCAAAATAATACACTTTATGAAAGTGTCATGTTTGTATTGTTTGCTAGATAGAATCACATACTAAATAGCAATTTATGTATTTTGAAATATATCTATTTCTGCGAAATGAGTACTTTCAAAAGAATACAAACCTGAGTTTAAGCATCGTTTCCAAACAAAGCAAAGCAAAGTATATATTTTATTATTCTTCTGAGTAAGTTGTTAATTTGTTCATAACCATTGAAATCACTTGTATAGTATTGGCTTTAGTATTCTTCATTCAGCAATGCTGGCTTTATACATAAATTACTACAGGGGACTAACATATTAGTTTTAGTAATAAATTCAGATCTTCAAGTATACTTTCAGATTTTTCGTGCTCAAAATAGAAAAACGAAAAATTGCACTAGAGTTTATAACTTTATAGTGTTATACAATCTTCTCCAAAGTTTTAATAAAACAACAAAAAACAAAAAAAATGTAGGCAATAAATTCAAATGCACATATTAATTAGCTGTTATAATTTTTATCATGCCTACAAAGTAAAAATAAATAAAAGCATCCTTACATTATGCTGAAAATGTTCTATATACTAGTACAGGAACAAATGTATTGGGCAGGAATAAAATATATATCAGTTTTGTAGGAAGAAATCAGTTATGCATAAGCAAGAATATGTCAGAGTTAAATAATTTATGTCAGAAAATCTCCTGATGCAATCATTGGTTAGTCATCAATTATCACCAGTAATGTCGATTAAAATAAACTGACCCTACAGATTGCAAAACAGCATGAGTTCTCAAAAGCCTTTAGGCCTCCAATGAGAGTGTATTTGTTAGTGTAAGTTTTTATTTTCCTTGTGTAGGTTTTTATTTTCCTAGTATAGGTTTTTGTTTTCCTAGTATAGGTTTTTCCTACACTTTTATTTAAGTTTTCTTGGGTTGATAAATTTGGTATTAGTGTGAGTAGAGAGAGTTGTCAGCATCTTCTATGGGAGTTACACTTTCCTATTTTTGGATACTATTGATGTACTCTCCCTATTGGTCATATTTGCCACCTACTCTCTCTCACTTAATCTATATATACTCACTCTCCCAGCTTGTATTTTCATTCATATAGCTTCATGCTTTTGATCTCTCTTAATGCTATTTTTCCTTTTGGAGTATTTGCATTTCTCCCGTTGAATTCTAACTCTATAATATTATTTTGATCTTTGATAATTCGTATTTGCAGTTTTAAAATTTCTATTTCCTGCAATAGATCCTTGATTTTCAATTATTTTATTGATTCTAACATGCTACCAAAGCATTTGGTGTAGAGTTAGATCTTCTAAGTTTTTATATTTGAAACATTCGGGGCAGCAAATCACTTTGCATGCAACTTTCCTAAAAACCGAGTATACTCTTCTCTTGCATCTTCAAATGATCTAGAGAATCAAAAAAGTTTCACAAAAAAAATTGAACCCTTAGGTTTGCATGTGTATTTTCTAAAATATAGGTGATTGCAGCTTTTCAATAATCCTAGAATTTTGTTCAATTGTTCCATAGCGTCTAGGAGACTCAAGAAAGTCAAGATTTACTTTAGTTTCACCGAAATCGAATTCAAGAGTCTAGTTTGCAAACGAGGGCTTTCAACATGGATCCAATGTACATCAATTTTGCAAAGCATTTTTAAGCCAAACAAGACTTAGCATTGTGTCCAAAAGGCCCAAAAACCCTTATTTTGATATAAAATTTGTCAAGTTTCAACATCAAGAAAATTCATGGCAAAAAAAAAAAAATCCTAGGCCGTACAACTATACCATATAGTATGCAAAGCATTAAAAAATAAAAATATATATAAAGGCCTATGGCATTGTTCATTAATAAAAATATATATAAAGGCCTATGGCGTTGTTCATACCGCAACATAAACTGCTAGTAGCTTGGATCTAACCACTAGCACCTTATAAACAACAGCACCTAGCAACCCTTTGCAAGGCTAAGCCATACGGCAACCACCACCCAAGTCTCCACTGCTATGTTGCCCTTGCAGCTCCTCTATTCAAATTGGTCACTGCCGCCAATGTCACCTCTAGTTCTAGACCCATCTGACGCCCTAACAACACTTCGCCCTTTAGCAATCCCTACAACACTTGCTCTCAGACCACTTGCCCTCGCCACTGCCAATGGTGCCGCCTTTGAACCACCAAGACCTCTAGCCCCTTTCCAATGAGCCTTTTAGTTTGATAGTGCAACTTCAAACAAGTTTTCCTCGACCATTCAGAGTTATTTTTTCAAGCAATTTTTTTGGAACAAGGCAAATTTTCACTCTTTCCAATAATGTAATTGGTTGTTTGATTTGACACTCCAATTTTTCATAAATTGAGTTTTCTTGCAAGTTTCATTGCACAATTCTTGTTTTGAGACCTTTTGAGGATCATACCTTCTACAAACAGACTCATTTCTGGGTCCCATTTTGTTCAGAGTACAAATTTTTCTATGTACTCCACACTCGTGCTCTTTGTTTCCTCCCATATTGTACTTGAGATATAGTTTCAGTATTGTAGTCACTTGTGGCTTGTAAATTTAGTATTCACATTGTACAATGCAGTAGTTATAAAGCGTAAAACATTATAATTGTTGGGGGTTCATTACAGCAACTAGTAACAAGGGGGTGTATTTGTCTTATTCTTTTCTACACTTTCTTTTCTGCACTCTGATTTCTACATCATGGATCAAAGTTCAATTCTTCTTATTCCATACAACTATTGTGATTGGAAATATAAAATGTTTATCTTCTGAAGAAGCAAAAGATTGGACAAAATAACAATAGGTATAGAGGTAGATCATACTCTAATTACAGAAAAACCTAAGTGATTTAATAAATATAATAAATCTTATGGTACTTTGTGCTTGTCTATATCTCCCAATCTTCTATTCCGTATTTTGAATCCTTGAATAGTAACAATGAGATTTGGTTCAAAGTGGACACTCTATTTTGGACTTGGGATTCCATGAGAGGCCATCAGTTGGAGAATGAGCTCATTCGTTTGCACTTAGGTAGCTTTGACACTATTAGGACTTCTTCACTAAATTGAAACCACTAAGATTACAACTAAATAATTTGTGAAATTGAAAAGAGAAATAAACAATTGGTCCTCACTATTCTCTCTAAGCCTAGTTTTGAATATTTAGTATTTGTTTCTACCTTCCATGCCACCAAGAGTGCTCTAGGAACTCAATTCACTATGCCATATCTAGATGACCTTGTCATCTCTCTCACCAAGGAACAAAACAAGCTCATCCAAATGGGCACTCTCAAATCCTGTAAGTCACATGCCTTGGTTGCCAACCAAGACACAAAATAAATAAATAAATATATGACAATAAGGATTAAAAAAAAATCATAACAAAGAGAAAAAGGATCAAAAAGCTACTGCCTCAAAAGCAACTCCAAAGACCTCTTCTTTAAAGGGCGACAAGCCTAAGAAAGAAAAGGTAAGTGTATTAATTGCAAAAGACCTAGTCATGATGAGCATAAATGTTTGAAGAAACAGAGATCATTTGACACATATTCTAGAGAATTATAACATCAATGTTCCAAAGTTCGTATTTTCTAATGGTGGTTGCCTTTTGTTCACTTTTCTTAAATTCTTCCTCTACTTCCAATGCTGAGATTAACAATGAAGATGTACCTTCTTCTAGTCATCATTCAAAAGTTGATGGTTCTCCTACTTCTCAACTTTAGGTCCACTTTGGGCTGGGCTAGACATTGACTGCAAGTTATAGGTGATCAAGTTGGAGATCCATCAAACACTAGGTGGACACATTCAAAGTTTCAAGGGCTTCCACATGTTTTCATAGCTACTACTTCCAATCCACAATCTTTTCAAAAGGCATCTAACATTCTTGAGTGGGATGCTACTATGCAAGAGGAGTATAGCTCCTTGATTAGGAACCACATTTGGGATCTTGTCCCCTTTCCTAAGGGAAGGAAACTTGTTGGATGCAAGCAGATCTATCAGACAAAATTTGCAGCAGATGGGTTAATGGATAAGTAAAATGCATGACTAGTTGCAAAGGGTTTTTTCCAGGTTCCTGGTGTTGATTACTCTAAGACCTTTGCTTTCAGTTCAGTGTTCAACAGTAATTTTCTTTAATAAAAGAAATAGGTTTCAAACTGCTATCTCAGAATTATGTTTTACTTTCTGCTGTGGCTCTTGCTTATCACAAGTTTCATATTTTGGTTCATAAAAGATGCACATTTAGGACCTTGAATGCATCAACAAAAATGGAGTTGTATACTTAAATGAGTGAACTCCAAAGCAGTCTATAGTTAACTCCAAAACAGGTCTATAGTTAGAGATATTGAATTCAACTAGTGCATTCCTTACAAAATCTTACTCACTTCCAAAAGAAACTCTTACTAGGTAACATATTAACTGAAATCATAGTAGCATTCCATTTACACAGCATTGACACAGCAGCAAAAATGTAAATGGAATTCAGTTACTTGGGTTTAATATAGGAAAAACACAGCTAAAACTCAGAAGGTAAAAAATGAAGTACTAAAATAGAGAAAGAACTAATTTTGCTATTTCATATCAAAATAGCTTATATAGTTAAATAAGAAAAGACATAATACTTATAAAAATCCTAATTATACAAAATTGATTAGAACTAAATAATATATTTTATTCCACTAAGAGGGTTTATGTAAAAATAAATATATGGTTCTAAAATAATATGGCATTCTGTCATGGAATATGGCCTACCCTTTTAGGGGCAGCCCAGTGGCTTTTAATTAAACCCTTATTAATTTGAAAGAAAACCCTCACTATGGTTTGAAATTGAATTTGTGCAAATTTACAAAAAGTTTATTCAAAGTATGTACAAAGAAAAAAAGAATCTCAGAACCACTTTTTGAAATATTCAGGAATAACTCAAGAAATGGCACAGCAGATGTGGCAAGTCACGATTATTTGGGATCAATTGGGAATTTTTTGAGTGTTAAGATATTATGAATGAAATGACAAATATAAAAATAAACAGGAGATAATTTCGAAGGATGTCATATCCAGCCTACACATTACAGAGTTTTGAATGCTTACCAACAAACATAACAAGTCCATCAATTGAGACTCTTGCAAGATCTGGAAGCGTCTTATTCAGGTATTTTGGAGACAAGCTGTCTGGAGCATCCGAAACAAGAACAATGGAGAATGATTGTGCTTTATAAGGTAGCGGAAACTTAATATCAGCCACCCGGACAATACCTTTGCGAATCAATCTTTTGCAGGAATTGTCTAGTGGAGGTATTATATCAAATGGATCAATGCCCCAAGCTTCAATGTCCTCTTCCTTCAGCAGTTTGGATGTGACTGCACATGATTCAGGACCTACATGCAGCACCTTGTGCGCACTCTCACCATAAACTTCTCGCAGGATTGGTAAAGCCTTTAAGATTTCTGAACCACAGGATATATCTTCCTCTGCACACAATGATAAGAATGTAAAATCTCCATAAAGCAGAAATAATTGACAATCTCACCGAACAAATAAAAAAGTCTAGCTTATAATTAAATGAAACAAACAAATCACAAAAAGAAACAATACACAAATGCCAATGCAACTAACATATATAAGTCCCTTCGGTTGTGTTGGAGACTGCCATTTTGAATTGTGCCTTTTTCCTATAGGTTCTATTGAATTACTAGCATGCGATATGTCTTCGAGCTACCTTTTCTTATTTTGTACCTTACATAGAGCCTACTTGTGTTAGTAAGACCACTCTCATTATGTAGAGTATTATATTATGTTGGAATGTGTGCACTGACTAAGTGAGCTTATCCTATTTTCACATGTAGGAATGGTGTATAAATAGAGAGCATTCTTCTCACCATTTCATCTATCCATCCAATTCACATACGAGATTCGATCAAAATTATTCAAAGTTTTCAGTGCCTAAGGGCATCAGGGTTCCTCTCCCTTCTCATGTCTTTTATTACCAAATTTTTGGACTAAGGGCATCACCAACATATTCACATTCTTCTCTTCATTTTGAAGTATTTCATTTTGTAATTTGAGTTGAGCAACATCACTTCATGCTACCGATGTTGCTCTCCTAAGCACATATTTTCTACATTTTGTGAACTTTCAGGCAAATTTTTTTTAATGTGTGGGCAAATACAAGAAAATCATCCTTTAGACAGTAGAACTCCCATCGGTGCAGGATAGAGACAATTTTATCAAATAAAGATAAAAATCTAACTAAAAATAGAAAGAAACAAGCAAATTGCAAAAAGGAACTATATTCAAATGCTAGTGCAATTAAACATATATAAGTCTCTTCTGTTGCATGTATTGTCATACCAAAATGTCCTAGCTTTGATGGAAGAAATGTCAGAACTAGGGGTATTTTAAGAAAATTTCACATTTAAACCCGGATATACCTTAAGAATGCAGAGGCAATGTAAGAAAACAATCTTTTAGCAACTAAAACTCCCTGTAATGTCCCTTCTTGGTTTATCTTATCTTATCCCTTAATCCCCCCTAAATCAAGGTATCCAGATAGGCCTACTGCCAATAATCTCAATGATAATCTTTATCTTTATTATAAGCAATCTTCGAGTCCACTGTTGATTTGATTATTAGTCTTGTATGTATATGGATACCAATTAGCAATATACTGATAAGTATGAGAGAATATCTAATATAAACTCATATATATAATCTGCTAGTATGGTTGTGTAAGGAAGCAGAATTGACACCTTAACTTGAATGCAAATTCTGATTTCCTTATCAGGTTACAGGCATTTTCAATTTGAGCACAATGATGTCTATAGAGTTCGTTGTATCTGATTTGATCCCTGAATTCATGCGATATAAGGTAAGGCTGTGTTCCTGAGTTATCACAATTGAATTACAGCCTGGCTTAGAGGGTTCGATGCTCCTTTGAAGCAACCCCCGATCTTCTCTAGACTGAAGTAATATTCCCAATAACCGATGATCCTTTGCTATTGAGCTTTACTCCTTTTTATACCTATGGTGGCTGAGAGACATACCCCTTCATGGTATGCGTTTGTCCCCAAGAGATGTCTATTGGTTAATAATCTAAGATTATCAGCTTGAGGGATAATGATTACTAATACTAAGCCTCTAATGCTATCGCCGATTTCTCTTTAATAAATATTGATGATCAACGTATGCTTGTCTGGGTAATACGAAACAGATAACAAATGCCTTTGGGAATGAATAGCATCAACGTAAATACTCCCATCTCACAGCTTGCTCGGCCAGAGTTTCAACGGCAACAGACAAGGCAATATTCCCATAATGACTTTGAAAGATTGATGAGATAATGCGAATCAACATGCCACGGTTTCATCGCATATTCCCAATGATACATTGATTTGGTCGTCTCCTATTACTATCGGCCAGAATGATGTACTCATTATCGGGGGAAAAGGAAGCCATCACCATATTTGTCCTTCTGTGTCTCATCTCATCTATTGATGCTTCCTATTTGGTGGATTGGTTGAAATATATTGTCGCTTTGATCCCTCACATATTTGTGTGTTGAGTAAAAGGGGTTATCGAGTCATTGTTCCTATAATGTCCCTTATAATGTTTTATATCAAAATATTATAATGACAGCTTAATATTTGTAATTTAATATTATTTTATGTTTTATATTAATAGATATTATATGCTTCTTTTTTATTTTATTGTTTTTATATTAATTTTATATTTTTTTAGTATTTATTATATCATAGTGATTATAATATTTAAATTATTAATATCTATATTTTATAATTATAATATTGTCTTTGACAATTATAATTATAATGATATCAAATGGTTAATATGCCTTTTGTTATCTTAGTGTCACGATTTCAGGGACATGACACTCCCATTGGCCCTTCACAAGAAACACTATTCTATCTACATCTCTTCTAAAATTACTAAGCCTTCAAAGGTCATTTCAAGTTACAATGATGCCTGAAAGAGCAAAAAAGAAAAAGATATGGAAGTCAAATTATGGACAAAAAAATTCAAACATCGAAGCAATTTTTTTTCACTTTTTTTTTTTGTGGGGAAGAGTTGAAACCTTCTAGAGATGGGGCCCACTAAGGAATAAACTACTATGAAAAAAAAATCAAGTCACAATTAATGTAGTGGACATCCAATCAACCAGCATGAACCTAGATTCTGACAAAGAAACCACGTAAATGTACAACAAACTCTTTTGAGGATAACAGTTGTCATAGCATAAAGATGTTGCCACCAAGTTTAAAGCCAAGCCCAAAAGAGTTTATGAGATTGTGTATTCACTAATACAAATGTTTTAGTAGCACTGGCCTTCATTGACTAGAATTAATTCAAAGGAAGGGCATAAGAACATGGTAACATTCTTTCCCAACATAATTCTTTATGTTTTATCATTGAAAGAGAAGCATCAAAATGTGGTTCTAATTTCTTGAGTTTGATGAAGTGAAATTTGACCTAGAGGCATGGCAGATATATACTTAAGATGGCAAGAAAAAAACAAGGAAAGTAGTGCATAGTTTTTGGTCTGTGTTTTGGTCTGCAAGATAGGTCTTCAACTTAATATGTTGCCCTTCACAAGAAACATTATTCAATCTACATCTCTTTCTAAATTACTGAGCCTTCAAAGCTCATTTCAAGTTTCAATGATGCTTGAAAGCATAAAAAGAAAAAGACATGGAAGTCAATTTATGGACAAAACACTTCTACTATTAATACAATTTTTCTTTTCACAACTTCTTTTGGTGAGGAAAAGTTGAAACCTTCTAAAGATAGGGCCCTACCAAGGAACCAAGGAATCAACTACTAAAAAATGCAAGTCTCGGTTAATGTAGTGAATATCCAATCAACCAAGCATGAACCTAGATCCTAAGAAAGAAATAGTGCTAATGTAGTGCAAACTTCTCTAAGGGCAATAGTCATCATAACATAAAGAAGTTGCCACCAAGTTTAAAGCCAAAGGAGTCTATGCGATCAAGCATTCACATACACAAATGTTTTTACTAGCACTGACCTTCATTGATTGGAATTAATTCAGACAACGGCCATCAAAACATAGTAACATTCTTTCTCAATATAATTCCATTTGTGATTTATAATTAAAAAAGAAACATTAAAATGTGATCATAATTTTTCAAGTTTGATGAAGTGAAATTTGACCTAGAGGCATAGCAGATACATGCTTAGATTATAGCAAACAAAAAGCAAGGAAAACAATGCATGGTCTATGGTCTGCAAGATAGATTTTCGCCTTCATATGTTGCTCCATACTTTGAAAGATTTTCATTCTACGAATTTTCTAGCCTTCCCAAATACAGTTACTTTCTAAATTTGTACGAAGCTAAATGTTACCCAATTTTATGGCCTAGCCTGAATCTTTATGACTTATTTGTTTGTGTAATGTCGTAAAATTGCATCCCTTGCAATTTCACATACATTCTTGTATCCACTTTAGTGTCCACTCCCTTAGAACTTGTGTAGGCCCATTTTAGCCCCTGCATCAGCGTTTTCCCCTCTCAGGATGCTCAGGACCCCTTTTCAGCAGCTACCTTTGCGCATCAGCTTTGCATTGAACCTTGTGCTTTTCTCGTTCTCGTCGTTTTGTAGCGTGATTTGTCTGGACACTAGCACACCATGCAGACGTCCACGCTAGTGTCCCATGACATTTCAACGTTCAAATGACCGTTTCCGAGTGCCTTGCCACTTGTCAGCTACTTTTATTGGTGGTAATGGCATGAGACGCCTTGTAACGACTCATGAAGCTTCTTTTCCCTCCTCTTCTCTCTTTTAAATCCATTCTTTCACTTCATTTACTCTCTCTAGTGTCTCTGGCATTTTTCTCTCTAGCTTCTTGGCTTCTCTCTTGGACATTCTCTTGTCTTGCTCTTGCTATCTTGCTTCATAGCTCTCTACAGCTTGCTACAACAGCACTCTCACGTCCTTACAACACTCTTTGCTACTCTCTTGGCTCTCGCAACTATTGCTCTTTCTCTCTAGCTTCCTTAAGCCTTGCAGGTGATATCTTGCTTATCTTGTGTCTTTGAGTATCTTGAGATTTCTCACATCCCCTATTTATTGCGTCTCTATTTCGTGATACAAGTTCTCTCCTTAAGCAGGGTTTGCTTTTATCACTCTTGCATTCATTTCATTTTTGCTTTTATTCATCTCTATCTATCTAGCTGTTCGTGGAGGTGGGAACACCGAAATAGGGGTTTGACTAAGGGCAAACCCCTAAACAGGCCCAACATTTTTCCCTCAGTCTTGTGTACGCAGGTGTTGAAGATATCTACTTGCTGGAGGCTTCATTACTTGGGTTGTTGTAAGAATTTTCTTTCTCTCCTTCTCTCACTTTTTCATTTACGTTTTACTTAGTTAGTTTACTATATTCTCTTTCAGCTTTACTATTCTCTGTTATTTTCCCTTATTCTAGAAGTTCTTAGCAGTTAGAGTAGAAGTAGTCACTTAGCTGTTTTATGTGACACTCTCAGTTTTCAATCTGTACAGGATGCCAGAGCGCCCCTAGGACGCCAACACACCGCTCTTTCGTCTGTGTGCCGCGCTGTCATCCTTTGGCTGAGAATTTGTCAGTCTGTCTAGAAAACCTCTGTGACCTGCTCTTTCTGATTCTAGAACTCTGTTACCTTGTCACTTGAGTATTATTCCTTGAGGTAGTTTAGGGCAATTCGTTCCTTGGGACTCTCTTGAGAATAAAGAGACTCGTGAGCAACGAATCCCCCTTCTCTACAGTTTGTTTGGACTATCTGTCTTTCCCCTATTTCTTCTGTAGGGGAATTCTTTCTATATGCAATCAAGATTCAGCAGCAGAAAAGCAATGACAATGCTGTAATTACTAGTTATATGCAAAATACATTGTTTGTTAAAAATAATGTAAGCAACATTGTTTATTAAAAGCAACCTTCTAGCTGTCAGAAACCATAAGCACTGCTCACTACAAAAATATTATCATCCAAAAATTAAAAACTCCAGAAAATCTAGAAATCTGCTCATCCAACTATGCTTACCATTACCCAAAGCCTCCCTAGTTCTGTCCTCACTAGAATATCCTTTGTTTGTCGAACCTGAAATGAAAACAATGAATGAGAATCATGATATGTTTTTTTACAAAACCATTCTCAAACTCAATGAAAGCATCCACAATCATTTATAAACATTGTAGACTCAACTTGAAATTTACACATCAGATCAATTGCAAGGCAGATGAAATTGCATCGTATTTAACTGTTTATCACCATGTTCTTCTAGAGAACATGTCCATAACATAAGAAATTTAAGTTTTTAACAGTTATCCACGTGTTTCAAGCTCGGTAAACAGGAAAAAGCAGCTCTTAGCTACAAAAAAAACAAGAAAGTACAATGTACAACCAATACTCAAAAAGGAAAATTTGAAAAACACCATGATTTAGGCTTAAGAAAAAAGCCACACCTGAACCACTGTATGAGTAACCAAGAAGAAGAAATGCACCCTGAAAAGCAAAACATATCATTCTTCCGTTAATACTCAATTTGAGACTGTCAATGGAAGAAATTGACCTTTTCTTTGAATTTCCATCCTGTAGTAAAATAATTCTAATATTGGATGCTTATAAAATAATGAAAAATGAATACCAGAAGGACCAAGCCAAGTGAAAGTATAGGTGATGATCGAGCCTTCTGGTGAGAAGGACTGCTTGATGGTGTAACTGCACTCTCAGCAAAACGTCTACCAATTGGATTTACTGGCCTCCGAGACATTGCTTTGATCCTCTTAGACTGAAGTTTGCCTGCTAAACAGAAATTATCAAACCCTGGTTGAACCAGAGACAAAAATAAATTATTATAAAATTAAATTCTTCTAAAATTCCTCTGTATGAATTCCTTGTAGGACCTGCATGAGGTATGTTCTTCAACTACTGAAGAAAGTGCAATTTTACATCTGCTGAGACAAATATGTACATCATATACCATGCTAGGGATGCTTTAACAGACTGCATAAGAAGATACTGTTGGAAATGTTGTCATTGATGTCAAAGGTGCATACACATGTTGTCATTGATGTCAAGAAGGTACATAAACAAAGAGTTGTTGTATTTAATGTGAAAGACCGAGATTGTTGGTGAGATTGAACATCATTGATGACAAGAAGGTAGTCATGATTGATGAACAAATGAGAGTATAGGAAATGGTTGTCAACATAGCAATATCATTAAATGCACATTGAATTTGAATGCACATTGAATGCAAGATGTAAATATCATTGATGTCAATAAAGTGATCCATTGACAGAGGCTCGTGAATCTGATATCTGAAGACCTGTCACAATTGCTCAGATTTGATGAGTAGAGAATACAGCAGTGATTTAAATGATATGTTTAAAATGACAGTGATTAAAGACAGCCTAGAAGACAAACGTAGAAAAAACAGAAAAGATAAAAACAGAAAAATGTCAAAGTAGAATAAGACAAAATAAGAAAAAGACGAAATAAAAAAATAAAAATAAAAATAAAACAAAAAATGAAAAAGAAAAAAAAAGAGAGAACAACGATTCAGAAATTGAAAGACTATAAGGAGCGCTGGGCATGAATGAGACAAAACTAAAAAGCAAATAGAATAAGACGAAATACAGAAAAGGACGAAAATAAAAAGGTGCGATTAAAAGTTTCTTTTAAAACAAAAGGCTACGATTTTAAAGAATATTAGAAGATGTTCGATCAAATAAAGTGGTGCCCATAAAAGACAAAAGGATGTTAGACAAAGACTTGTATTAAATAAATCATGAATATAGAGGTGCTGTTTGGTAAACAAAGTGGTACGATCCTTGAAATCTATTAAGGAAATATATTAATGAAAGGTTACGATTTGTATGGAAGAGGCACAAGCTTATTAAGAGTTGTTTTTTATTAAACAATAGACACATTCCTTCAATAGGGACGCCTCTCTTAAGGATCAAAGAAAAGGTATAAATATGTAGAGTGTACGTGAGAAAATAGAGATCATCTGAAGAATGTAGAGAGTGGCTGTGTGAAAATAAATGTTATATCATTAGAACGTAGGAGTGTGTTTTGGAACAAATGTTCTATCTCTGAAACACAATCAGATGTAGTGAGTTGTGCTGTGGGAATAAATGCTATTTCATTGAGACATAAGCAGATTCTGGAAAAATAATAATGGAAAATTATTAATAAATGCAATAGCAGATTTGAGGAAGTGTGTATGCTGTGTGTAATAACAGTTATATCATCAAATACAAGCAGACTTGAGGCAGAATTAAAGTGGATTGAAGGCAGATATCAGTGTAATGCTACAAAGTGATTTGTGAATAAGACATATATGATGCATCAATTAAAACAGATTGGTGAACAAGAATAAGTAAAGATTTGGGAAGAAGAGTATAATGCAGATTTGATGATTTCATCATAAAGTAAATCATTAACATCATCTATTGCAGAGGTAAGACAAATTGTACCTGTTGAGCAGATTTTGTATGAAGAGAATTTAAAAGACAGATTTGGATGTGGAAGAAAGGTAAATTCATCATAAGCTGATTTGTGTGAATATCTTTCAAGAAGTATAAGAGTGGGATTCAAGAGGAAGAGTGTTTTGAGCAGAATTGTCCATCATCCGTTGATGAAGCAACATCAAAGGTGGAGTATTATTCTTGATAATTCTATCTTTGCTAAGTAGGTGCTTGGCAAGTGGGGTTGGAGCCTCCAATAGGTTGGTGCCTACGAACATTAGGGGTTGGTGCTCCTTGTAGGTTGGTGCCTACTAAATCAGCATTAGAGGTTGATGCTCCTTGTAGGTTGGTGCCTACTAAATCAGAATTAAGGGTTGGTGCCTACTAAACTACATATTTGGTGATTCAAGTAGGTTGGTACCTACATTCATTGTAAAAGCTTACATAATTTATAAAGTACAATTGTTGGTGTCAACTTGTTCGTATTGTGATATTCTTGCATAGTTGAGTTGTGTTAGAGTATGAAGTTGATAAAGGTTGTAAAGGGTAAAAGTTTGTTGATATACTGATTCCCCCCCCCCCCCCACTCTCAGTATATCTTTGTGCTCTTCAGATAATGAGCATGCTTATACCCAGCAAATTGTCATACATGTTGTCTTAACTTCATGGGCACTGCTTTGCTGACTAGTTTATTTTTTCTCGTAATACTAGTATTTAGAAACAGTTTGATTGCAACGGATAACCATATTTGTAACCAGACGAAGACAGTTATTCAAATAAGCGGGAGACAAGTTTTGCCTTAATCTGCAACTAGCATAAACAGATAAACAGCAATAGCTAACACTGGATAACATAACAGCTAGAAAATAATGCAATAACTGGGAGTTCTGTTCTTTAATTTTTTTAACATTAGGAGAGAGGTTAAACACATCCATATCAAGATAATGACCTATGTTACCAGGTTGACCTGTCCAGGCCCCCATACCCAGCCCAAACAGGTAGGTGACAGTTTCCCCTCTAGTCCACCTTAAAACAAAACAAAAAAATCCTAAAAAGTAACCTACAAACACAAAACATGAACACTCATACCTATCACTCGAAATTTCCAAAAATCATTATTTGCCATCTGTCAGGGTTGCTGGTTTGCAGAGGCATGTTCATAAGTGTTATGGGGATCAAACACATCAAGGAGGATTCAGCATTCCAAGTAAGTTTTTTTAAGTTTTTTGTAAGCTTTTAAAGATTTATTTCCAAGCTTTCTTTGTCTTTCTTTCAAACATTTTATTTTTGTTTTCCAAATTGTAATTTATTTTTTAACATACAGTAGGGAATATATTGGTGTTTTTTATTTTTCTATATTAACGTAGCCTACACTTGCATTTTTTTCTAATTTTCTTAATATTTGGGTTTTTAACACATGTAGGTATAGGTATCCATATAGTTTATAATGGCTGCTAGTTCTAGTCCAATGGACCCAAGAACAGAAAAGACTTTCAAACTTGCCCAAAAATATATCTCTTTGGCAACATGTCACAATGATTAAGCATCCTGTTGAAGGTGGGGGTTATCTTTGGTGATGTGGTCAATGCCATGACAAGCATAAAAGCTCTTATAGTCAAGTGAAAACTCATTTGTGTGCACTGGCCGACCAAGGAATCAAAATTTGTCCAATGCCAAACAAACGTGGATTGCCAAATGAGTGAATTCTCTCTTATATCAAAGAGCAAAAAAAGTAGATAGTGCAACCATGAGAGCAAAAGCAAAATCCCATCCTTTAGCCAAGAAAGGATCACACGAGCCACTTGCAAGACCATCTTTCACTTCTCCATTAGCGGTTGCCACACATTCTTTCATTGTGACACTATCTTTCCAAGAAGACAATAGCCCCTTTATTTCCCATAGTAGATGCTCATTAGAAAGGGCATTTTAGAATGGCATCAATGATGTTGCAGATGAGCACATTTTGTGTTGCAATTATGTCAAATGGGCTTTATTTCAATCTTGTGAGATCACCATATTGGGAAGAAATGGTGATAGCATTAGTTAGACATCTATAGGTTATACAAGTCCTCACTATGAAAAGCTGTGTACCATATTAGGTTGTTGAGACTCAATTCATAGCACACACAAAACCATCTTGAGACAATTTGTGAAGTTGCAAGAAGAATTGATCACTATGGTCATCAACAACCTTTGAAGTGTATGTAGGCAATCAAATTCAAAGGGATAGGTCAAAGCATTGATCCTAGATGATGATTGACGAGCTCACGTGGATTATTTTTTGAGTTTCACCAAGCCCATCATGAATATGATGAAGTTTGACGATATAGGTCAATCATGTTTGGGTGATATATATGACGGCATGAGCTCCATGATAGAAAAAATAAAGGTCATAACAGCAGCTAAAGAGAATGATCCCATAGAAACATTTTTTAAATGGATGCAAAGAATTGTTGTTAATCGCCCAAACAAGATAACCATCCACTTGCATCTCCTGAAATTTGCTTTGTCGCCCAAATATTATAATTCACAGATACTTTCCTTATTCAAAAGGGTGGTACCATATAGAGACATTGAAGTTAGTGATGGGTACAAGGCAACATTTACTAAACTCTGTCCAACCCCAAATGTAGAAGACAAAGTCACGGGTGAGTTTGGCAATTTTAAAACTTCAACGAGTCATAGTCTTAGGATTCTTTGAGACAAATACAAGGAGGACACTCATACATGGCGGTGCATTCATGGGCACAGCTCTATTTACCAAGAGCCCCTTGCAATCAAAATTCTATCACATGTATTTTTTATTTTCAAACTTTCTTACTTTTCTTTGGTAACTATATATTATATTTTATGATTGCAAATGTTGCATTGACTTTGTCTCCAATTTAAATAGGTAGTGAGTTTTTCACTAGAGTGGAACTGGAGTGCATACTCCTGAATCCACTCAATTAAGCACAACCTATTGGCTGCATAGGCAAAGGAGTTGGTCTATGACCAATCCAACTTGTGCCTCCTGTGTCATAAGCAAGACAAGTACAAGAGAAGCTTTTGTTGCACAGCTTGCCACTCTCTTTAGAGGATGAGGAGACTTCTACACTAAGTGCAGCTGGTGGGAGTGGCATTGGGGTTGCTTATGGTTCAAACAAAACAAGAGGTGATAGTAATGCTTTTGATGAAGAGCACTATTTTGTATTGATTTGACATTTGACATTGAACTATCAATTATCTGTGTCACTATCAGCTGTGTTTTTCAATTCTGTTTTTGTTCCTTCAAATTATGGGTATTCTTATATATTTTAAATACTCTAATATATTGTATGGATGAACACAGCTGTACCAAAAACAGGAAAAAATGCCATATTGGCAAACCCATACCCAAACCTGCAACTTAGATATAATCATATCAAACAATTTTTTTCTATTTCAGCTTCATAACATGAGATTTCTATTTACAATTATCCTAATTGATTAAACCTTAAAGTCACTAGTTAGCCTTTAAGTTATTTGTTGCCATTTTAATGTGGATCATAGCTATCGGACATAGGACACTACTAAAGTTAAGTGTTGTTCGCTGTCAGTAACATTTTTCTTACATACCTTGTGCCTTTTAATAGCCCATCTTCGCATCCAAATTTTCAATAGGGATGCTCCCCACTCCCTTTCAAGCAGAAACAATCTGTCACATCAATTCCTGAATATTTTCACAATAAAGGGTCTCCTTGTGAATCCAACTGCAACATTTGGATTTGTAAGCACTAAGCACAATTCATCTTTTGTCTTGCATGTTCCCTCACCCTGTGTTTTTGGGGATGTATTTTCTATTATTGCTAATATTTCTTCCTTGTTTATAAATTTGATGCATGCAAGTGTTGTAGCCATGATCATTTGTACACAGGCATGCTGCATAGAGGGAGATTCCCTCTTCAATGAACGTCAACAAAATTGCATGCAAATGCTTGCAAGAGAGATTTGGGTTCTTTCTTTTGTCTAATCTAAAAACACAATATACAACAATGGCCTTCGATATTTTGGGAGTTGATTCAAAATATTTCAAGAATCAACTCTATTTCTATAGGTAGGTGCTGTTAAGAACCTATTTATTATGTAATTAACTATCCTAACTAATAACGAAAAGGTGTGAACCATCACATATCAGGAAGCACTGTGTATTGTTTTTAACATCATCCTGTACATCTCTGATTATTTTAATACAATATGAATATCGTTTTATATATACTCTCCCTTTCTCTGTACCAAGTGTACCAAGCGCACTCATCTTAAAAAGGATCTAAAGCATGTAAACATCCATTACATTAAGAAGGCCCCTGTTGGTATTTTGCATATGGACCCATTTTGAGAGTTTTGAGCTGCATGATTGGTCTATGGCATGCAGAATATACTATAACATCAAAGGAAAATGGCTGTGGCCTAAAAGTAAGTTGTACATTTGTTGCCACATAGACTTGGATTCAATCCCATCAAGCATACCACATACTAATGCAGCTTGGGATAACATAGGATGATGTCTACATAATTGCACCACACAAAGCAGAAGCAGTGCATAGCCACTTAAAATATGTGGTAATGCATCTACAATCCTAGATGTAACTATGAATCCCCATAACGGTTCAGCAAAATAAAGGAGGGGCCCACTTCCAAAATGCTACTTGGTGTTAAAGATAGCGGAGGAGTTGACTTCACATGGAACTGTGAACAATGAGTCAACTTTTCTGCTAAGGAATAATGAATTGAGGTAAAGAGGCCTGCTCCTCATTAACTATGACCCTTTTACCTTGCTTTAGGATCAGATTTAATAGAAAGCAGAAAATGAACATAAAGAACAAATGAACACAGTATTTATCCTGGGAAAACCCTCCTCTTGAGGGAGAAAAACCCAGCCAATAATATCTCTTATATTATTGAATCTTCAACAAGAATGTTACACATGCAATGAGCCAATAGGTAGGCCAACACACAGCACCACAACTGATGCAAATACAGAACTGAGAGACACACACAGCCAGTGGTTATCTCAGCCTTCTACTCAAGTATCAATCTGCTTCTTGAGATGAACTCGCACACCTCCTATGATCAACAGATGAAGCACTTGATACAAGTGATACTGGAATAAAACTAAATGCTGAATGAATAACAACCAAAAAATATAGAGGCGTGACTCTCCAAACATAGCATGTCGGTTTCAATTGCATGTCAGTTACCTCTGCATGTCAGACTGTATGTCAGTTACCTCTGCATGTCAGACTGTATGTCAGTTACCTCTGCATGTCAGACTGTATGTCAGATTCTTATGCATGTCAGACTGTATGCCAGTTACATAAAGATTCTTATGCATGTTCGTCACAATTGACCTAGGTCGACCCAGCCTGACATAGCCATATTTAGATTTTACCAAATGAAATAAATGAGACAGCTGGAAGAATACGACTGACGCTGCCATAAACATCAACACCTTTACCTTGCTTTTCAAACAAACAGCAAGGGACATCACAAAACATCTCCAAACTAAGCTCATCCTGTATTATATAAATCAATGCAAAAACAAAAGCAGTACAGATATAGATGTATGTTTACAGCAGCATCAGATGGGTGATCTCCAATGAAGTAGCTCTAAGTCAGTAAGTTGCTGTCAAACCATCTAGCTGAGACTGCAGAGGTAAGATGGATGAGGTTTTACTGTTTGCAGAGCAAGGGAGATTTTTATTGAGATTAGTTGTAATACCTGAGTAATTTGGACCATTTGCTGCCAGTTACCAGTGTGTATCTCCTGCTGAAGAATTTCCTCAAAGTTTGAGCATCTTAATAAGTGTATGCTGGTATTTAAGCCCTAAACCTTGCCAGTTTAATATCAAAATCATTGTCTACCATGTAGTGCGTGGCAGCAGGATCTGAGAAAAGAGTGAAAGTTCAACTATGTTGGTTAAGCCACCAAAAATACAATAAAGCTGAAGTACAACCTTAGTTCCAGGGAGTTCTCATGTAATGGTGTGTCTGTGAGCACTCATAAGAATATGAATCAGGACAAATATGACCCTCCACTCCCTCCCTTGTCCCCATCCTCCCAAGTCCCCCCCAAGCCCCACCCTATCCCAAAACTCCAACAGGTGTTATGGCAAAGTTGTGTTACAACTATTATATAGTAAATTCAAGCATGAGGCATATTTACGAATCCTAAGGCAGCCCGTGATCTCACCCAACATGTACCAAGCTAAATAAATAAATAAACATATGGTAACCTCCAAGAATGTAGAGCAACTGCAAATACAATAAAACTAGATCACAATAACAGAACTGCAACCTTAGTAACTCTGTCATGTCCCTGGTCGCAAGCCCTTAAAATATAACATAGGCAATGGGAAAATGGTGGCACCCAGATATTCCAACGATGCCTTTATTCCCAGCGATCCCTTTATTACTTCCAGCGATTATGTTTTAAAGGAATTAAGGCATCAATTGGAAAAATATTTCAGTAATTAATAATTAATGATATTTAAGGCAGCATTAAGGGGAACAAAATGACATAACCTTTGGAAAAGAAGATGTCTATTCCAAAGGATGCCTCCTTTCATGAAGACGTGAGGGTATATAAAGGAAGAAAGCAGAAAATAGAAAGGGAAAGTGGAAATCAGATTAAGAAATCAGAACTGAGTAAGAGCAGAAATAAATATATTATAGCAGCAACTAGACTAAAAGATAATTATGTGAATATAGTAGAATTAAGGCATCGAAGAAGATCAGAAAATAAATAAACATCTGCATTCAGAAAGGCAGCAGCCATTGAATACAATAAGTGATTAGTATGCATCATGATGAAGTATACTGTATAATGTTTTTATATATATATATTCTCTTATGCATCTTTAACCTAGTCACTAATGAGAATTGCTAATCTATTTAAGGCTCTTATAATGATTAATTTAATCTATTAGTTTCCCTATAAGCAATCAGACATGGATTTGCAAGGGAACGCGATTAGGAGAGGCAGCGGGACTGGTTCCACAATGTAAGTAGGCCACCCCATGTTGGATGGTAACGAGAGTTCCTACCACTTGGGGCCAAGGGGATTTTTCCATGCTCTTGGGCTTAATTGTGATGAACAGTCCCCGGGTTCCACAATGTAAGTAGGCCACCCCATGTTGGATGGTAACGAGAGTTCCTGCCACTTGGGGTCATGGGGTGATTGCCACACTCTTGGGCTTAATTGTGATGAACAAACTTTGGGCGCCCTACCGTGCTTTCCTTTCCAATCATTTCTATCACTAGTTATTGGAAATGAAACTATAGATTAGACCCAATTTGGCAATGTTATTTATATTAATTGTTCATTTACTCTTAAGTTCAATAACTATTATATTATTTAATTTTAGAATACTATTTGTAAAACAAATTATATTGTTGGAATTGTTACTTTTGCGACAAAATTGGGCATACCCTAATTAGGGGACATTACAAACTCAATAATCTATTTCGCACCGATCATCAGGGTAAACCGTTGTGAGAAAGCACATATAACGGTCAAGAGATTGTCAGGAGATAATCATGAAGGGCACTAGTATAAGCCCGACCCAGGTTCAAAATCCTTCTCACCTTTTGAAGGTAGCCCATAATTCTGGCCAACGTGTGGCGAAATTGTGATATATCATTTATATCTCACAGTCGAACATAATCCTTCTCAACTCTATAAGAAGACCCGCAATTCCAGCCGACATGAGTCCCGCTTTTGGTGAAACAATTACAGCTTGCATTCAAGCATAATTCTTCGCACCTCCAGAAGGTGGCCCCAGAATTGCAGCCAATATGTGGCGAGGTTGAAGCATAACAATTATATCTTACATTCAAGCGTAACAGATATTTACAAGTATTAAACCATAGTTACAAATCCTAGCAGTGTCGTCAAAGCTTAGCCCACGCCATGCCAAATGCAGCTACTACCGAGATATGTAGACCCAAAATCAAATGTTAAGCCATGTTTACAGATCTTAAGAATGCAACCACCGACAAAGGCTTGCCTAAAAGCATTTTATAGGTCATCCCTCCCAAGATTTACTAATAAAATAATATAAAAAATTAAAGTAGTGAACTCTAAACTGAGCTCCTCTATTTTGCAATGTATGTTCTGATCCTGCATCACTGTATTCCATCTTTCAATTTCCACTACACAGTCCAGATCTGAAAACCCTAAAATAGAACTGTTGATAAATAATGCATATCCAGGTCGAATCTCACATAATGCCATAACGCATCAACTCTCGTAGAAAGAAAAAAATGCCAATTAAGCAAAGATTTAATTCACCACAACAGATTATCTCACTTATTTTCCCGTTACTTATCTTCATACAGCAGATCTGATGAAATTTGCTCAAATTTTTGGCAATAAAATTAGCATAGCCAAATAAATTAATGGGCTCGAAAATTAAAGAATGAGATGCAGATCGAATAAATTTAACGTGGGATCTTTACCTGGAGGAAGAGAGGAGAAGAGATCTGAAATTTACGAGCACATAATACACTGTCTTCCTCTTCTACTGCAGCTGCTACTGACTGGTTTCTGTTTTCCAGTGTTTGGCGGAACCCAAACTTTTATGGTCGTTGGCTAAATTTATAAGGCATTCATCCTGGATGTTTTACAATATTTATTTATCATTTCTTTTTATCCAGTATTCATTATGTAAACGCGTGGGCCCCGGGCAAGTGTGCTCCGACAACATTTTGCAGACATTAAATTATTCTTTTCATGACGTAAAACACATTTTTCCCCGTAAATTTTGATGGAGGTTATGGGATGCTCATACCTAATGGGTGTACGTATGAAGAATTTAGTGATGAGGTAATTTTAAGAGTTAATTATCTGTGTGTGAATTGTTTTTAATAAGTTTAAAAAGTCTTTTAAAGAAAAAATTAGTGAAAAAAAATAGTAGTTATTAGGGTGTACTTATTATGGTGTGATAATGAGATTTGAATTTTATTGAGTAGAAAATATATATATGATGTTTGATATTTTGGAAAGTTTATAATTTAATGATTATATAGCTTTGATGAATTATGGAGTACTATTTAAAATATTAATCTAAAAATATTTAATAGGTGTTTAAAATATTCTCAATATCATGTATGTTATAGTTAATATATTATTAATGCATTCATCCAATTTATTCCAACAAAAAAATCAATAACATGATAGAACAAAAATAATTTGACCAAAATTTCTAATGTATATTTTTTTCAATTTTTGTATTAAATACAAAAATTAATTTATCTATCATTTTATTGGATGACAATTGTGAATAGTAATATTAGTGTGATGTAAGCAATGGAATCTTTAACTTTTTCATTTTGACTATAAAAAAGTTAATAGTGCAAATGTATTTTCATGTCACTTTGCTATTTGAAAATGACATTATTTTTTATTTAAAAGATTTGTGGACCAATAAATATAATATTTTTAATTATATTTGAAATAATTTTAATTTATTGAAAAGATAAAATAGAGAAAATATGAGAGATGGTGATTAAAATAATTAATAATATAAATAAAATTTATATCTATAAATTTAAAATATTTAATAAAAGACAATGAATAATTATATTTTTTGATCTATTTTATATTTATTTTCTCACTATATATGTAAATTCTAACATCTTTTATCAATTTAAATTTAAATGCATTCATGTTCAAATGTAATTATTAAATCACATCATATTTAGAGCTTTAATTTTCATTTGGAATTGCCTCTCTTTGATTAATATTTGCAACATAAATCAATTTTTGTTGAATTAGGTTCTTTCATTTTAGCTTTTAAACATCATTTTAATATTTGCAACATAATTTTAATTTATTTTATTAGAGAAAAAATCTTTTAAAAAGTAGTTACAGAGAATAAACACAAGGTTGTTACAAAACAAGCAAAAACTTAGCCCATGGATTAGGTTGTATCAAGAGGAGCAACAAGTATTAAAGAACAACAATTATAGACTAAGGTATAGGCAGATGACTGTGATTGAAATAGATGCCAAATGCCTACTAACAACAATGCACAAGTAAGACATAGAACAGTAACTATGAGAATCCAATTGTGCCTACAATTGTACAGAATTTGCACAACCATAGCTTGGAAAAAATGTATGCTAATATGCCCAAAATAATCAGAATAAGTGTTATTCAACTAGAAAGAATGAGCAGCATAAGAATGGAGCTCACTTGTGGATGGAGAAGCCAACAACTCATTAAGCAAAGTGTTTCCATATACTAACTATGAGCTCTTCTTCAATGATTTATCAGCCATGTCCATGTGTATCTTCCTTAGCATTTGTTGCAATTAAAATAATAGAAGTACAAACAACCCATGGAATAAGCAATAGATCATAGCTCAAAACTTCTTGAATTGCATTGTGGAGTCACAATATGAACTTTGGCCTTAATCTGGGATAAAAGAGACATCACTTGAGGATAAAGAGTGTCACAAGTAGTGCCCTTCTCTCTCAGGTAGGACTTGAGGCTCAACACAAGGGTATGAAGGTTGGAATAAATAGCAGGTAGCTAGATCTCAAGGGGGGAGGAGGTGCAAAACAAAGCAACCTGGAATCGAATCCTCCATATGTTTTTTATTATAATATACCGGCATGAATTAGATATCACATTCCAAGTAGCGGAGTATCCAAGAAGAGCATATTTCCATGACCAAGGAAACTGAAACAGGACTGGTAAGGAAGCAAAGAGTGCAAAACACAACTTGGAAATGTGAGGGAAAAACCAAAAACAATGTTTAAAGGTCTCAATCTTGCCACAAAATGGGCAGGAGGGAGGTGGATGAAGGAATTTGAGGCAAGTTCCCACCGAGAGTTTAGCATGCAAAAGTTTCCAGGCAGTGAGTTGAGATTGTGCATCCGCTTTAGATTGTCAAATTTGTAAGTTGAGTTTGTTCCACTTTGACCTTTTGAAGTTGCAACGCCAAATAGAGATAAGCCGACATGACAAGGTCAAGGGAGGAATGAGTTGTTTGTAGAGAACCTTGAGAGGGAAAGATCCAATGTAACTATCATTTGGCCACCTCCAATCCTTGAAAAATCTTGAATGATAGCAAGTGGACATGAGGATGGAGAGGTTAGGGGGCACCATATTTTGGATTTCCAATAGTATGGGCTTATCTTTATGATTTAAATTAAACTCGAGTCTAAGTTGATGCCAAGATTTCCATTTAAAACTGGTGGGATCCCCTAATTTTAAGTTTTGTTGAATTAGGCTCTTCTATTTTAACTTTTAAACATCATTTAGAAGAATTTTTTTTTGTAGTTCAACAAATTTTATTTCTAATATGTCAAATGATATAATAAAATTTCATTTTATTAGTAGTATTGGTAAATTAATTATTCTACCAATAATACTTTAAATCAACTACCATATTACACATCTTACTGGCAAGACTCATACGCAATATGTCACTTATTTTAGGTATGTATCTATTACTCTCAACATGGGAATGTTAATGATGTTTTGCAATTGTTTCATAAGTTGCAATGGAAATAGATCAATATCAATATGCAGATAGCTACCCAAGATCAAGAAGGTCTAAAAGAAAGAACAGAGAAAACAAATATGATAGAATAATTTACATTTTATTCAAATGATGCAAATAATGCAAGATTAATCATTAGATATTGTTGATATGGGAACAAGAGATGGGTATTTAAAGGATACACCATCAAGAGATGTGAATGTACAATCAATACAAGATAAAGGAGATATAGTCATATGTATGTAGTACAACTC
>VDFB02276665.1:0-13227 GCA_007258455.2 Sequoia sempervirens
CACCATTATATAAAATGTTATATTATAATGTTGTAAGTAAATGATTATTTAGTTGTGATGCACCTAGGAGGTGTGGTTAATCACACTAGATAATTATTTGGGGTCCACTTTATGTTGTATTGTAACATTGTATTATTATTTAATGTGTATATGATATAATAATAATTTAATATTGGAGAAATATTTAATAAAATTATGAAAAATACCCACATTTTCTAAATTCTTGAGGCCAGTGGTTTGTATTCACATGGTTTTGTGGTACATGGTTTTATCTTACCACTTGGTTGTATTTGTGTGAGCTTGAGCCTATAAAAGCAAGCACATTTTTAGTGGTTAAGGTTGGTTGGGTGAGTGATATTTCATTATTGAGTCTTTCTACAGAGTGAATATGTGAAGCATGGCATAGGATGTGTGGATTCATGCTTGGACACATGGAGGACTCATTGGAGATACTTGATGCTTCAGAGGTATTCATTGTAACTCTTGTATTACTTAATTGTTGAATAATAGATGAAGTATGGATGCTTTTGGAGGGTGGGTTTTTCTCTGTTGAGGGTTTTCCCAAGGTATATCTTGTGTTATCTTGTGGCTTGTCTATTTGATCTATGCATTATGGTTACTTGCAAGCATGATTTTCTCTCATTTGGTTATGTAGGAATGGATTAAGAATGTGGGTTGAATGGATTATTTCCTAACAAATGGTATCAAAGCTTTCATGGCTGATGGGAGGTGTGAGCTTCCAAGTTTTTGTTATGACCCTTTTTTGAGTAGATTTATACAAAGTTGAAACCATGGAACTTATGCAGGATAGATTTGAGGCATTACAATGTATGGAACACATGTTGCAGGTGCTATTATGCAGATTTGGGCTTTTGGGTTGTCAAAATTTGTTGGGTTTATTATAGATCTAAGGCATGCAAAATTTGTGTAAAATGGGTTTCTTGGATTGTGCTCTAATATGAGGGTTTTTTAGAGGAAATTTCATGGATGACCTCTTGAGATAAAACTGACCTCACCATTGGATCCAAGATGGCCGAGAAATGAAGATTCATATAAAATTTTCCCTATTTTGGAGAAGTTGAAAAAAATGCAAAAAAATAAGTCATATGGTCATACAACCACCCAATTTTTCCATATGTAGAAAAAATTAAAAATTATTAATCTACAAAGAAAATATTTTTTTCTTAAAAAAGCCTTAAAGGCAAAATTAAAACCATTGTTATTTCTTTTAAATAAATAAACGAGGGGTGGGGAGGTCCTCAAGATACCCCCTCGGTAATTCCCCTGGGTAGCAATGCCATAAAGGCTGCTGGTCGGGTTGGTTGTTAGCCCAATCGACAACCTATCAACCCCTGACAAAGCAGCAAGGCCTCCATCATGGTGGGGCCCTCAAATCCTGTGCCTGTGATTTGTTCTTACAGGCACAAACAAATTGCCAAAATTCTTTAAATGAAATTTAAATATTGAATCCGCCCAAATGAAAATGAAATGATTTTAAAGTCTATTGGTTTATAAGATTTTAAAGTTTAAAAAAAAAAAAAAATATTGCTTGAGATCTTCCAACCTTTTTCAGTGGCACCGCCCAATTGGGTCATTAGTGTGCCATCGTCAAACCATCGGCCCGCCACCAGGGGACCTTCCAATAGCCACCAACTAGTCTTATTAGGAAAATTAGAGTTTTTTTTTTTCAAACAAACATAACCTTCACCCAAGATGTCATATTTTGACCTCTTATACTCATTAGAAAGGTGGTTCTAAGAACTACGCAGTGGTACACATTTGGTTCCATGACTTTTTGTTTTGATCATTTTTTGGAGTTTGAAAGTTAGATATTTTCGATTTCATGGTTTTGAGCATAACTTTTGCATACGAAATCAGATTGTTAATTTAGAATAGGCATTGGAGAGCATGGATAGTGTACTACATAGTGGATTAGATAGATTATTATTTTGTAGTGCAAGATGAGTTTGGTACTTTTTTATCACTTGTAAGAGCCTGAGATTCGAGGTGTGATTGCATGAGCATTCAGATGATTCAAGAGGAAAAACCTTGAGGGAGGACATGTTTTTATATGATATTTATGATGATACAATTGATTATCAGTTTGGTGCTTCTTGGTACAAGTTTATAGGTTCTTTTCAAAGTTGGACTTTGATGGCGATAGGTACCTAGGTTGTCTTCGGTTTTGAGGACATGGGTTGACACGAGTGGATACATGGAGTCTCGTATGGGTGATAGTTAAGTGCAAGTACAATGTTAGCTATGATTATGGTGTCATGGATATGTAGGTACATTTGAGCATTGGCACAACATGATCATTTATGTGGTTGTTTGGTGGTGATTTGGTTTGGTGTTAGGAGGTTGTTCTTATCTCCTTGATGCTTGATTAGTTCATTAAATTTGGTTACTCATTTGTGGACATGTTTGGAAAATCAGATATGTGGTTGATTTAATGTTTGAGTCTTGATGTCTACAGGATTATCTTCTTTGATATCTCAGTTTGCAGGTTACTAATGTGATGATGAGTTTTCATGCTTCATTGTTTGGTATCTATGATTTATGCAAATTATGGATTAGCTACCCATTTTCTTGCAATGGGATGACTCGATGTGGACTATCTATATCCACGAGATTGATTCAGTGTTGATGCATACTTTTTTAATTGGCCTTATATGTGGTCATTTGTGCATTGGTATGTTACTTTAGGATGAGAGGATGGATGGCTAGAGTACCTAATTATTCGGTTGATGGGGCTTGTAGAATGTGGTTTTATCACGATGTCATGATAGCTTGGTTGCATTTCATTGGTGACAATTTTTAGTGGGAGATTTCGATAGTGATGACTTAGTGGTGTAGTTTGGTGGTGGTTGTATCTTCTTGGCTTGGAGATATTGGTTCTACTTGGTATGATTGGCATGTCAGTTACATGTGTGGACCTGGATGATCTTCCTGGAGGACATGGTTGTCACGATGTCATGTGTAACTCGGTATCATGATTCAGTGGGAGTTGTTGGCAATGACCTGGATTCATCATTGGTGATGGTTATCTTCATGTGATTGGATATGTTTGATTCTTGGTTTAGAGTGTGACTGGTATTATGTCATGGTTTACTCTTGATATTGATTTAGAGGTTTGGCATGATACAAGTTCTCTTGAGACCAGGATCTATGCATTGTTGCATGAGGTCTCCTAGGAGGAGATGGTTAAATCATGATGTCATGATGGGTTCCTAATTCTATGATTGGATCTTTGACATGATCTTGTTGTTTCTCTTGGTATTGAGTACATTAGTCATTTTCTTGGGTGCTTCATGATAGTGTGGTGTTGTATTTGGAGCTTAGCATGGATTGATTGGTTGGAGGTACTCGCGGATACTTGGAGACATGGGTGAGGCTGGAGATCTCTTGTGATTAGAGACATTTGATTGAGGCAATTACTCTTGATGAGGTTTCAACATGGAGACCAAGGATCCTTCACCTGGATATGGATGTGAGTTCATGATGGAACTATAGAGGAGATTATTCTTGGAGTGAGTCATGATTACTTGGTTAACTTGGAAGAGAATTCTCATTCCCCACTCTTGGTCTACTTGGTGGTTTATCATCTAATAGGTATTGTCCATCCTATGTTTAATGTATTTATGTTTTGTGCTTTGATTTCTCATGGGAATGATTTGAGTCATGGTGATTGATTTTGGAGACTCATTTGAGGATTTTTTAGCATGAGTTTATATTGCTTTATCTTTCATAGATATGGATCTTGAGCTATGGATAGTTAGTTCTAGAGGATTCATTTTGAGAGATGTTTGGCATGGTTATCTCCTTGTGCATTTAAGTTAATGTTATTGTTCATTGACAAGGAGGTTAGGAGATTTTTTATGGGATAATTTACTGATTTGGAAATGGATACATTGAGTTTGATTTCCTTGGTTAGAGAGGCATACATCTATGTTGGCATTATTACATGATTCATATGTAGTGTTTGATCTAAGAGATTGAACATTGTTTTGGGTGTTGTTGAGGCTTCTCATTTGGGGTTGTTAGGAGATCATACTTGACACAACATTGCACTTTTGAGGTGTTGGTAGAAGGAAAATTTATGGTTTACAGGTTTTCTCTCTTCATTCTATGGTTCCCTCCTGGAGGTTCATGTTCATATGATTTGGGAGGACAGTGATTGTTACCTAATTTCGCTAATAGCTCAGTTAGGTAGAGCTTTTGCGATTTTCAAATGAAGAGTAAGGTACATTTTTATTTATACTACATTACATTCGTGTGCATAAACAAAATCAAAAGATTGCATTTAAGAAGATGCATATAATATAGGAAAAATTTCACAATCTTTTCAAGAAAAGTAATCTTCATTGATAATGCAAATGGATAATGCTCACACAAGTCGTGAGACTAACTCTAATGCAGCTAAAAGAAAAACTATACATTTGCAAATAAAGAAATGTACATATAGAGAAAGGTGATCCATCATTTTTTGAATGACGAGTCCTGGTTGAGTTTCCTTGTATCATCTTTAGTCTTCCTGCTTGTCATGCATCCAACAGTTACTCCCTTATTGCTCCTAATTGCCTACATCTAAGAGAGATAGTGTTGTTAGAGAAATGAAGGATTTCCTATCAGTATATCTACAAACATCTGAAAAATATATGGCTTGACCTTCATCTGCAGTAATACGGCTAGCATATCATAGATGTCCAAGAAAATAGGAGGGTTATCAAACACATCTATCATATGCTCAGTTTTTCTAACATGTTTGCTAATTGTGCAGGTATAGAAAAAGTTATGTTGTTTTGTTTCATCTAATTATAACATGTGGGGTAAAATGGGCTCCCTGAAGGGTTGAGCCCAGCATGTTGTTTTCCTTTTGTTCAAACAAGGAGATCAACAATAAGCACATAACAATATTGATCGTACCAAGGTGTTGTCCCAGGGTGCAAAGAAGAGATATTAACATCATGAGTGCAGAGCTAGAAGAAAAGCATTATACAATGAATAGTTGAAGGAATATAATGCATAAAGCTTTGTATTTCTGAATCAATGATGCTTTTAAATCATTGAAGGATAGTGATGCATTATAGTGATTAATACCATGTATCACAATCAATGTGAAGTAGCTATGTATAGGAAACAGTCATTTGTAGTATTGAGAGTAGAAATTCTTCATATTGTTCAAGCAACAAATATAGTTCAAGCATAGTTTGCAGTCATGCATAGAAGACATCATACACCCTATGTATGTGTTCAAATCATTAGTGAACACAAAAAGACAATAGCTTCAAATCCATAAAGTATGGTGGAATCATACAATGATAGCACAGTATATGAGGCTGTAGTAAATGATCTTATTCTTCATGCTTTTTCACAATGTAGGGGTATTCTATATATCATTTGTAATAGGTTATTTTATTAACATGAAAGACAAGGTGATATTCCTGTTATTCATAGTGTTTTAAACATTTAAGATGAATTCTACCACAATAGTTAGGAAAACTTCATTTAGATCTGTGACATGAAATTGTGTTCACAGATAGTTAGGAGACAATTGGTAACAAGATACATTAATATGACTGTGTCATGATAACCTAAGAGATGAAGTAAATTCCAAGATGTTATCTTATGAAATATGTTGAATATGAAGGTTAGTCTGTCATACTGAAAGAATGCATCAACAAGAATGACTTTTTTGTAAGGCATGATGCCTAAAAATGTACATGGGAACAAACTTTGCACAAGATTATATCAAAAGAGTTAAAGAAGTTTTAATATAGCAATGGGAACAAAGTTACAAATGGTATATACAGTCCCAAAAATACAAGAAGATTTCATGGCAGTCATTAAACTAAACACAAAATGAATGGTATACTCCTCAAGAAGAACAATAAAGTTGTTTTGGTACAAGGTTTCTCATCAAAAGACAAGAGATCATAGTAGCATTGATCTGATATGAACAAAGAACTCCATGTATGGCCTCATTTAAAGCATAGGGTTTGTTAATAGCATGGTTGAGATAAAGGAATGTCATCTCATGATTACTGTGATTGTAAAATGAGTGCAAAACCCTCAAGTGCAGATCACAAGGATGGTTTAGTTTCATGACAGAAAGACACAAAGAAAGACAAAAAAAAGAGATTACCCTTGCAAGAAGAAAGAAAGGAAAAAATAATATGCAGAAACTTTGAGGAAATGTAGAAACTCAAGTTCCCAGAAGGCTAAGCCATGAAAAAATAAAGGTGGCCATTTTTAGAAGGAAAAAATATGTGCAAAGGAATGAATGGCGACGCGGGTTTGATAACCCAGAACCATAAATACAGGCATGGAAACTCTCAAGCTAGGGTTTAGAACCAGTGTGTCCAGGTAAATTTGGAGGAATTGAACCATCAGAATAAGGGTCTAAAATTAAAAGGGTGGAGAGGCCTTTTATGTCATTGCTTTTCCTTAACCATAGAAAAATCAAATTCTTGCAAAGTATATAGCCGCGGCCTAAAGTCTTTCCATTTTTTCTTTATTTTTGGAGGAGGACCCACAAGGTCTACATAGAGGAATGATTGTATAAGTGCAGAAATGAAGAAATAACATAGAAATTTGCAAAGGCACAGCTACAAAATGCATAAAGTCTTTCATTTCTGTAGAAATGGAAATACCCAGGAAATATAAAGCCACAGTCTGTGGTTTTTGTTAAAATTTTCAAATCTCCAAATAGGAGAAGCATCAAGTATGAGCAACAAAAGGAAAACATTTTCATCATTTTTGAATAAAAGAGCTTGAATGGAGCATTTTCGATGTTGAAAATGAAATAAAAAAAATAGAAAGTGCCCTTAAAAAAAAGCTTACCTCAAGTTTTTCTTTTTCAAAAGATCTATTGAGAAGCCTTTATGGTTACAAATTTTTCCATTGAAGTCTCTATGAAACCCTCTGTTAGCAGCCACCAAGTTTCCAAAAAATCAACGGTGCAAATGAAATGCTTTCAGTGTTTGGCCACGGGGTTTTTTTCTTTAGGGTTTCCTTGCCCTAAAGTTGGCCAATAAAATAATTGGCATTTTTCCTTTGTTTTCATTCATAACTAATACCTCATATGAATCACGGAATGCCTTAGGAATATTTTCTTTGCAAACCTTCACTATTTTCTCCTTTCTCATGCTTTACATATCTTGTATTGTTTTGTCAAGCATGGTCGAGCCATTTCCCTTTATTTTGCAGCTGATTTGAAAATGTAAAACAATATTAAAGTGATGTAATTATAAATCACCTTAATATTTGTTTCATAATTGCAAGATGGGAGGCGTTTCTTTTATGATTTAGTCAAGGGAGGGGTTAGATAGGCCTTTTTGCTTTGCAGGAATATAGGGGTGGTTGAAGTAGTTGGTCAAACATAAGGAAAGCATATAGGGAGCCTTTACTTGCTTTTTGGAGAAATCGGAGAAGATTTAGGCATCATTTTCTTTTGCCTTTATGATTGATTTAGTCAATTATGAATTTTTCAACACATTGGAGGCTTTTGGGAGAGGATTCAGTTGCTAGATTTTAGGCTTTTTTTTGTATCTGGCCCTAAGAAGGTTCTAGATCCTTTTTTGGTGGATGATGGGGGATCTTTTATAATCACTTGTGTGACTCATTTGTAGGCAGTTCTTACTTGTTATTTTTCTACTATGTAACTTTTGTGAGTCCTTTGGAGAAAATGCAGTGTTTTGTAACTCAGCTTTGGAGATGAAATTTAGTAAAAGACCTAGGATATCAGTGTTTTAAAGTTTTTCCATCTTAGTCTTTGATTTATTGTGTGCACTATTGATTTGATCAAGCTATATGTGAGGTAACATCTATTTCCTTATAGCTTTTTCTCATGTTTCGTACCCTTATGCAAAAGGTATGTCGCGAGTTAAATAATATAATCAAAGATTTGGAGATGAAATTTAGTAAAAGACCTAGGATATCAGTGTTTTAAAGTTTTTCCATCTTAGTCTTTGATTTATTGTGTGCACTATTGATTTGATCAAGCTATATGTGAGGTAACATCTATTTCCTTATAGCTTTGTCTCATGTTTCGTACCCTTATGCAAAAGGTATATTAATACAGGTTATAATCTATGTCAAAGATGCCAATATTTCTAGCTATGAAGTTATCTTCCTCCTAGGAATTTGAGCATTAGGACCTCCTTATAAAACATTTATGCAAAAATATAGGTGAGTGAGTTGTGCAAGTTTTTATTTCAATAATTGTAAACAAGTGTACGTAATCTGAGTTTCAGGTCCAAGTAATGTTCAGGTGCATCACCATACAAGTAGTTTTTCAGTTTATGTTATCTCCTACTCTTTTCCTCTAAAAGTTCAATAGATTAGTTTTAGGTGAGTACCAAAGGGATCCAACCTTCTCCGGAGGTTGACTTCTATTTTTCAAAGCCCACACTTTCCTCCTAAAATTTCAATAGATTAGTTTCAAAGGAATCCAATTACATCACAAAGAAACTAGTCAGTCCAATATTCTTTCCTCCTCCCACACACCCCTGCTTAGTTTGTACATTAGCCTCTATATGTCCAACAACAGTCTCAGCAAGATCATCATAACGTCAACCAACATGCTTATTCACATGCCCAATATTAGAGGGTTAACAATATGCCCAATATTAGAGGGTTAACAATATGAGTATTGAAGATATAATTTCTGATTTTCAAAGCCAGATGTTAGAGATTGAAAGACAACAGGAGGTTGATCTTCATGAGGAGGAGTTGGCCTATCAGGCATACATTCAAAAGCAAGAAATGGAGGTTAAAAGAAGACAACATGAAAAAAACCTTGCAAGAGAGATTGTTACAAGGGAAGAAAGGATGAAGATAATTCTTGCCCAGGTTCAGAAGGTGGAGAAACAACAACCCATCACCTTTGCATAATTTTTTTATGAAGAGCAAGTTAAGCATGTTAAACTTCCTGCCAAGAATGATAGGTTAGACCAAGTTGAGGAACATGAGATGGAGGCACAAGTAAGGTATGAGGGATAGAAAATTCTTGTTCAACCTCAAAAGATAGAAGCAAATTCATCAGTTGTTACCTTTCCAAACCCATTCTTTGAGGTAGGGGTTCCAAGGTTCAATACTTTAAGCTTCAAACCAAAAGAACCTTCTTTTGAAGAGAAGTCAGAGGTGTTGCAGCATGAAGAAGTAGCTTATCAAGCCCATCTTCATGAACAGGAGTTGGTTGCAAGAGAGCAGCAAATGAGGCTTCTGACTGAGCAAGTACAAAAGATAGAAGCCCAATCCACTCCTTGGATTTTGCAGTAGTCTGTGAAAGAGAAGGTCCTCAAATTCAAAATCTCAAGCTTTAAACAAGAGCAACCTTCTCAAGAACCCACTTTTCATAAAGAATCCCAAGAAGCCTATCAAGTTTTCCCATCTTCTAGGTCATCAGTCTTATTACAAGAACAAGATGAGCATATAGAGTTTGGGAAGAAGTATGAAGAACAAGAAGAGGGCAATGAAAAGGATAATGTTACTTTGATGTTTGATGAGCTGCCCTATTTTTTTGCAAAAGATGAAGGGAGCTTGTTCATATCATCATTAGCAGTAGATTTGGGCATCTTGGAGTTGTTCAACAACATGATGAGTTTCTAGTAGATGAAGCTATAAATAAGCATGAACAAGAAATTTTAGTTCATGAAGATCTCCATAAGGTAAATATCAGTCCTCTCTTGTAGAAATCCAATAAAGAACTTCAAGAGGATATATTTTGGGATGATTTAGAGACTTATTTAGGTTTGGATGTTAAATCAACACCTTTTGTGGAATCAACTCATGAGCAGCAAAATAAAAATGTGGGAAAAGTTACATTTCCATTTAAGACTTTTGAGTTAACTTCCTCCAACCAGCAAGAGGGGAAAAATGAACATGAGAAACTTGGTGGAAATGAGGCTGATATGTTTTGGTATGATGGGATAACTTCGTTTGTTGAACAAAGTGAAGAAGATATGTTTGTGATAACACAAGATTTGGAACAGCTACAAGATGTTCAATAGTGTGATGAGTTGTTGGTTCATGAAAATCAATATGAGAATGAAGCTTTGGCTCTTGAAGTATTTTCATTTTGGGATGATCTAAAGTCTATTTTAGCTCATGAAGAAGCCTTTTTTTCTTGATTTTGGCTATTGAACTAGCACCCTTTGTAGCAGAAGATCAAAAATAGGATGTGAAACAACATGTTTTGGAATTACAAGAAACCAGCATGGAGTGTTTTGTATTCACACTTTTTAGAGGATGCCCAATTAGGCATCTAGCCAGAATGGAAGCCAATAAGGATATTGATATCTTGCTTCCACCCAAGCATGAAGGTATAACTAAGGAAGAGCAGACTCAAGTTACCTTTCTACCTCAAATCATGAATGTTTACATTCCATATGAAAAGGTTAGTGAGCTTGTTAATTTTCTTCAAGAGATATTGCAGCTATTTGCTTAATTTTTGTTCATGTTCCACTTCTTTCTAGTTGTTCTCCAACATGGAAAATATTGTAAATTCTTTAGAAAAGGCAGCTACTTCACCCAACCAATGAATGGTTTCGTTTGAGTAAGTGTTTTCTTGGTTGGTTAAAGTAGGCTTAGGTTTTCAATTCCCCTAAGTGTTGTTCATCACAGTTAAGTAGTTTTCTTTCTAAATTATTGGTGTTTGAATAAGTTTCCAGAGGTGTCATGCACTATTCTACTAAGTTACAGTATTTTTTTTAGGACTATTTTCAAGTTGTCTCAGATTTTAGGTCACTCAATGCCCAATGGATAAGCCTAGGCAACTGGTTTGATGTTTAGCAAACAAAGATATAGCAGTTGTCAAAAAAAATGTTACCTAATTTCTCTAATAGCTCAATTGGGTAGAGCTTTTGTGATTTTCAAATGAAGAGTAAGGTACATTTTTATTTCTACTACATTACATTCATGTGCATAAACAAAATCAGAAGATTACATTACTAGATTGCATTTAAGCAAATGCATATAATATATAGGAAAGATTGCACAATCTTTTCAAGAAAAGTAATCTTTATTGATAATGCAAATGGATAATGTCTCACACAAGCCATGAGACTAACTCTTTTGATGCAAATAAAAGAAAAACTATACATTTGTAAATAAAGAAATGCACATATAGAGAAAGGTGACCCGTCATTGCCTAAATGACGAGTCCTAGTTGAGTTTTCTTGTATCATCTTTAGAATTCATGCTTATCTTGCATCTAGCTATTGCTCCCTTGCTGCTCCTTATTGCCTACATCTAAGAGAGAGAGTGTTGTTAGAGAAATGAAGGATCACCTATCAGTATATCTACAAACATCTAAAAACATATAGCTTGACCTTCATCTGCATTAATATAGATAGCATATCAGAGATGTCCAAGAAAACAGGAGGGTTATCAAACACATCTATCATATGCTCAGTTTTTCTAACATATTTTCTAATTGTGTAGGTATAGAAAAAGTTATGTTGGTGTTTTTTTTCATCTGATTATAACATGTGGGGTAAAATGGGCTCCCACAAGCGTTGAGGTCAACATGTTTTTTTTTCCTTTTGTTCAAACAAGGAGATCAACAATAAGCACATAATAGTGTTAATCATATCAAGGTGTTGTCCAAGTGTGCAAAGAAGAGATATTAACATCATGAGTGCATAACTAGAAGAAAATCATTATATAATTAACAGTTGAAGGAATATAATGCATAGAGCTTTGTACTTTTGAATCAATAATGCTTTTAAATAATTGGAGGACAATCATGCATTACAATTATTAATACCAGGTATCACAATCAACGAGAAGTAGCTATGTATGGGGAACAGTCATTACTAGCATTGAGAGTAGCAATTCTTCATATTGTTCAAGCAACAAATATGGTTCAAGCATAGTTTGCAGTCATGCATAGAAGACATCATACACCCTATGTATGTGTTCAAACCATTAGTGAACATTGAAACACAACTTCAAATCCATAAAGCATAGTAGAATCATACAATGATAGTACAATATATGAGGTTGTAGTAAATGATCTTATTCTTCATGTTATTTCACAATGCAGGAGAAGTCTATATATCATTTGTAACTGGTTAATTTATTAACATGAGAGAGAAGGTGATATGCTTGTTATTGATAATGTTTTAAACATTTAAGAGGAATTCTGCCATAGTAGTTAGGAAAACTTCATTTAGATATGCAACATAAAATTGTGTTCACAAATAGTTAGGAGACAATTGGTAACAAGATACATTCATATGACCGTGACATGATAACTTGAGAGATGAAGTAAATTCCAAGATGCTATCTCATGAAATATGTTGAATATGAAGGTTATTCTGTCATAGTGAAAGAATGCATCAAAAAGCATGACTATTCTATAAGGCATGATGCCTAAAAATGTACATGGGGACAGGCTTTGCACAAGATTATGTCAAAAAAATTAAAGAAATTTTAATATAGCAATGGGAAAGAAGTTACAGATGCTATATATAGTCCCAAAAATACAAGAAGATTTCATGGCAATCATTAAACCAAACATAGAATGAATGGTATACTCCTCAGGAAGAACAATAAAGTTGTTTTGGCACAAGATTTCTCATCAAAAGATAAGAGATCATGGTAGCGCTGATCTAATATGAACAGAGAACTCCATGTATGGCCTCATTCAAAGCATAGGGTTTTTTAATAGCATGGTTGAGATAAATGAATGTCATCTCATGATTACTGTGATTGTAAAGTGAATGCAAAACCCTCAAGTGCATATCACAAGGATGGTTTAGTTTCATGACAGAAATACACAGAGAAAGACAAAAGAAAAAAAGATCACCCTTGCAAGAAGAAAGGAAAAAATAATATGTAGAAACTTTGAGGAAATGTACAAAATTGAGTTCCCAGAAGGCCAATCCATGAAAAAATACAGGTGGCCATTTTTAGAAGGAAAGAAAATGTGTAGAGAAATGAATGGTGGCACGGGTTTGATAACCCAGAACCATAAATACAGGCATGGAAACTCTCGAGCTAGGGTTTAGAACCAATGTGCTCAGGTAAATCTGGAGGAATCAAACCATCAGAATAAGGGTTTGAAATCAAAAGGGTGGAGAGGCCTTTTATGTCGTTGCTTTTCCTTAACCCTAGAAAAAGAAAATTCCTGTAAATTATATGGCCGCGGCCTGAAGTCTTTACATTTTTTGTTTTTTTTTGGAGGAGGACCCACAATTCCACATAGACGAATGATTGTAT
>VDFB02276666.1:0-19322 GCA_007258455.2 Sequoia sempervirens
GGGGATCTTTTATAATCACTTGTGTGACTCATTTGTAGGCAGTTCTTACTTGTTATTTTTCTACTATGTAACTTTTGTGAGTCCTTTGGAGAAAATGCAGTGTTTTGTAACTCAGCTTTGGAGATGAAATTTAGTAAAAGACCTAGGATATCAGTGTTTTAAAGTTTTTCCATCTTAGTCTTTGATTTATTGTGTGCACTATTGATTTGATCAAGCTATATGTGAGGTAACATCTATTTCCTTATAGCTTTTTCTCATGTTTCGTACCCTTATGCAAAAGGTATATTAATACAGGTTATAATCTATGTCAAAGATGCCAATATTTCTAGCTATGAAGTTATCTTCCTCCTAGGAATTTGAGCATTAGGACCTCCTTATAAAACATTTATGCAAAAATATAGGTGAGTGAGTTGTGCAAGTTTTTATTTCAATAATTGTAAACAAGTGTACGTAATCTGAGTTTCAGGTCCAAGTAATGTTCAGGTGCATCACCATACAAGTAGTTTTTCAGTTTATGTTATCTCCTACTCTTTTCCTCTAAAAGTTCAATAGATTAGTTTTAGGTGAGTACCAAAGGGATCCAACCTTCTCCGGAGGTTGACTTCTATTTTTCAAAGCCCACACTTTCCTCCTAAAATTTCAATAGATTAGTTTCAAAGGAATCCAATTACATCACAAAGAAACTAGTCAGTCCAATATTCTTTCCTCCTCCCACACACCCCTGCTCAGTTTGTACATTAGCCTCTATATGTCCAACAACAGTCTCAGCAAGATCATCATAACGTCAACCAACATGCTTATTCACATGCCCAATATTAGAGGGTTAACAATATGAGTATTGAAGATATAATTTCTGATTTTCAAAGCCAGATGTTAGAGATTGAAAGACAACAGGAGGTTGATCTTCATGAGGAGGAGTTGGCCTATCAGGCATACATTCAAAAGCAAGAAATGGAGGTTAAAAGAAGACAACATGAAAAAAACCTTGCAAGAGAGATTGTTACAAGGGAAGAAAGGATGAAGATAATTCTTGCCCAGGTTCAGAAGGTGGAGAAACAACAACCCATCACCTTTGCATAATTGTTTTATGAAGAGAAAGTTAAGCATGTTAAACTTCCTGCCAAGAATGATAGGTTAGACCAAGTTGAGGAACATGAGATGGAGGCACAAGTAAGGTATGAGGGATAGAAAATTCTTGTTCAACCTCAAAAGATAGAAGCAAATTCATCAGTTGTTACCTTTCCAAACCCATTCTTTGAGGTAGGGGTTCCAAGGTTCAATACTTTAAGCTTCAAACCAAAAGAACCTTCTTTTGAAGAGAAGTCAGAGGTGTTGCAGCATGAAGAAGTAGCTTATCAAGCCCATCTTCATGAACAGGAGTTGGTTGCAAGAGAGCAGCAAATGAGGCTTCTGACTGAGCAAGTACAAAAGATAGAAGCCCAATCCACTCCTTGGATTTTGGAGTAGTCTGTGAAAGAGAAGGTCCTCAAATTCAAAATCTCAAGCTTTAAACAAGAGCAACCTTCTCAAGAACCCACTTTTCATAAAGAATCCCAAGAAGCCTATCAAGTTTTCCCATCTTCTGGGTCATCAGTCTTATTACAAGAACAAGATGAGGATATAGAGTTTGGGCAGAAGTATGAAGAACAAGAAGAGGGCAATGAAAAGGATAATGTTACTTTGATGTTTGATGAGCTGCCCTATTTTTTTGCAAAAGATGAAGGGAGCTTGCTCATATCATCATTAGCAGCAGATTTGGACATCTCGGAGTTGTTCAACAACATGATGAGTTTCTCGCACGTGAAGCTATGTATCAAGCATGAACAAGAAATTTTAGTTCATGAAGATCTCCATAAGGTAAATATCAACTCTATTATTGTTTAGGTTTGGATGTTAAATCAACACCTTTTGTGGAATCAACTCATGAGCAGCAAAATCAACACCTTTTGTGGAATCAACTCATGAGCAGCAAAATAAAAATGTGGGAAAAGTTACATTTCCATTTAAGACTTTTGAGTTAACTTCCTCCAACCAGCAAGAGGGGAAAAATGAACATGAGAAACTTGGTGGAAATGAGGCTGATATGTTTTGGTATGATGGGATAACTTCGTTTGTTGAACAAAGTGAAGAAGATATGTTTGTGATAACACAAGATTTGGAACAGCTACAAGATGTTCAATAGTGTGATGAGTTGTTGGTTCATGAAAATCAATATGAGAATGAAGCTTTGGCTCTTGAAGTATTTTCATTTTGGGATGATCTAAAGTCTATTTTAGCTCATGAAGAAGCCTTTTTTTCTTGATTTTGGCTATTGAACTAGCACCCTTTGTAGCAGAAGATCAAAAATAGGATGTGAAACAACATGTTTTGGAATTACAAGAAACCAGCATGGAGTGTTTTGTATTCACACTTTTTAGAGGATGCCCAATTAGGCATCTAGCCAGAATGGAAGCCAATAAGGATATTGATATCTTGCTTCCACCCAAGCATGAAGGTATAACTAAGGAAGAGCAGACTCAAGTTACCTTTCTACCTCAAATCATGAATGTTTACATTCCATATGAAAAGGTTAGTGAGCTTGTTAATTTTCTTCAAGAGATATTGCAGCTATTTGCTTAATTTTTGTTCATGTTCCACTTCTTTCTAGTTGTTCTCCAACATGGAAAATATTGTAAATTCTTTAGAAAAGGCAGCTACTTCACCCAACCAATGAATGGTTTCGTTTGAGTAAGTGTTTTCTTGGTTGGTTAAAGTAGGCTTAGGTTTTCAATTCCCCTAAGTGTTGTTCATCACAGTTAAGTAGTTTTCTTTCTAAATTATTGGTGTTTGAATAAGTTTCCAGAGGTGTCATGCACTATTCTACTAAGTTACAGTATTTTTTTTAGGACTATTTTCAAGTTGTCTCAGATTTTAGGTCACTCAATGCCCAATGGATAAGCCTAGGCAACTGGTTTGATGTTTAGCAAACAAAGATATAGCAGTTGTCAAAAAAAATGTTACCTAATTTCTCTAATAGCTCAATTGGGTAGAGCTTTTGTGATTTTCAAATGAAGAGTAAGGTACATTTTTATTTCTACTACATTACATTCATGTGCATAAACAAAATCAGAAGATTACATTACTAGATTGCATTTAAGCAAATGCATATAATATATAGGAAAGATTGCACAATCTTTTCAAGAAAAGTAATCTTTATTGATAATGCAAATGGATAATGTCTCACACAAGCCATGAGACTAACTCTTTTGATGCAAATAAAAGAAAAACTATACATTTGTAAATAAAGAAATGCACATATAGAGAAAGGTGACCCGTCATTGCCTAAATGACGAGTCCTAGTTGAGTTTTCTTGTATCATCTTTAGAATTCATGCTTATCTTGCATCTAGCTATTGCTCCCTTGCTGCTCCTTATTGCCTACATCTAAGAGAGAGAGTGTTGTTAGAGAAATGAAGGATCACCTATCAGTATATCTACAAACATCTAAAAACATATAGCTTGACCTTCATCTGCATTAATATAGATAGCATATCAGAGATGTCCAAGAAAACAGGAGGGTTATCAAACACATCTATCATATGCTCAGTTTTTCTAACATATTTTCTAATTGTGTAGGTATAGAAAAAGTTATGTTGGTGTTTTTTTTCATCTGATTATAACATGTGGGGTAAAATGGGCTCCCACAAGCGTTGAGGTCAACATGTTTTTTTTTCCTTTTGTTCAAACAAGGAGATCAACAATAAGCACATAATAGTGTTAATCATATCAAGGTGTTGTCCAAGTGTGCAAAGAAGAGATATTAACATCATGAGTGCATAACTAGAAGAAAATCATTATATAATTAACAGTTGAAGGAATATAATGCATAGAGCTTTGTACTTTTGAATCAATAATGCTTTTAAATAATTGGAGGACAATCATGCATTACAATTATTAATACCAGGTATCACAATCAACGAGAAGTAGCTATGTATGGGGAACAGTCATTACTAGCATTGAGAGTAGCAATTCTTCATATTGTTCAAGCAACAAATATGGTTCAAGCATAGTTTGCAGTCATGCATAGAAGACATCATACACCCTATGTATGTGTTCAAACCATTAGTGAACATTGAAACACAACTTCAAATCCATAAAGCATAGTAGAATCATACAATGATAGTACAATATATGAGGTTGTAGTAAATGATCTTATTCTTCATGTTATTTCACAATGCAGGAGAAGTCTATATATCATTTGTAACTGGTTAATTTATTAACATGAGAGAGAAGGTGATATGCTTGTTATTGATAATGTTTTAAACATTTAAGAGGAATTCTGCCATAGTAGTTAGGAAAACTTCATTTAGATATGCAACATAAAATTGTGTTCACAAATAGTTAGGAGACAATTGGTAACAAGATACATTCATATGACCGTGACATGATAACTTGAGAGATGAAGTAAATTCCAAGATGCTATCTCATGAAATATGTTGAATATGAAGGTTATTCTGTCATAGTGAAAGAATGCATCAAAAAGCATGACTATTCTATAAGGCATGATGCCTAAAAATGTACATGGGGACAGGCTTTGCACAAGATTATGTCAAAAAAATTAAAGAAATTTTAATATAGCAATGGGAAAGAAGTTACAGATGCTATATATAGTCCCAAAAATACAAGAAGATTTCATGGCAATCATTAAACCAAACATAGAATGAATGGTATACTCCTCAGGAAGAACAATAAAGTTGTTTTGGCACAAGATTTCTCATCAAAAGATAAGAGATCATGGTAGCGCTGATCTAATATGAACAGAGAACTCCATGTATGGCCTCATTCAAAGCATAGGGTTTTTTAATAGCATGGTTGAGATAAATGAATGTCATCTCATGATTACTGTGATTGTAAAGTGAATGCAAAACCCTCAAGTGCATATCACAAGGATGGTTTAGTTTCATGACAGAAATACACAGAGAAAGACAAAAGAAAAAAAGATCACCCTTGCAAGAAGAAAGGAAAAAATAATATGTAGAAACTTTGAGGAAATGTTCAAAATTGATTTTCCAGAAGGCCAAGCCATGAAAAAATATAGGTGACCATTTTTAGAAGGAAAGAAAATGTGTAGAGAAATGAATGGCGGTGCGGGTTTGATAACCCAGAACCATAAATACAAGCATGGAAACTCTCGAGCTAGGGTTTAGAACCAATGTGCTTAGGTAAATCTGGAGGAATCGAACCATCAAAATAAGGGTTTGAAATCAAAAGGGTGGAGAGACCTTTTATGTTGTTGCTTTTCCTTAACCCTAGAAAAAGAAAATTCCTACAAATTATATGGCCGCGGCCTGAAGTCTTTCCATTTTTTATTTGTTTTTGGAGGAGGACCCACAAGTGCACATAGAGGAATGACTGTATAGGTGCATAAATGAAGAAATAACATAGAAATCTGCAAAGGCGCAACTACAGAACGCATAAAGTCTTTCATTTCTATAGAAATGGAAATTCCTAGGAAATATAAAGCCACGGCCTATGGTTTTTGTTAAAAATTTTGAATCTCCACATAGGAGAAGCATCGAGTATGAGAAACAAAAGGAAAACATTTTCATCATTTTTGACTAACAGAGCTTGAATGGAGCATTTTTTATGCTCAAAATGAAAAAAAAAAAAAGAAAGTGCCCTTAAAAAAAAGCTTACCTTGAGTTTTTCTTTGTCAAAATATCTGTTGAGAAGCCATTGTGGTTACAAATTTTTCCATGGAAGTCTCTATGAAACCCTCTGTCGGCGGCCACTAGGCTTCAAGAAAATCAACAGTGCAAATGAAATGCTTTGAGTGTTTGGCCATGGGGTTTTTGTTTTTAGGGTTTCCTTGCCCTAAAGTTGGCCAATAAAATAATTGGAATTTTTCCTTTGTTTTCATTCATAACTAATACCCCATATGAATCACGGAATGACTTAGGCATATTTTCTTTGCAAACCCTCACTATTTTCTCCTTTCTCATGCTTTACATATCTTGTATTGTTTTGTCAAGCATGGTCGAGCCATTTCCCTTTATTTTGCAACTTATTTGAAAATGCAAAACAATATTAAAGTGATGTAATTATAAATCACCTTAATATTTTTTTCATAATTGCAAGATGGGAGGTGTTGCTTTTATGATTTAGTCAAGGGAGGAGTTAGATAGGCCTTTTTTCTTTGAAGAAATATAGGGGTGGTTGAAGTATTTGGTCAAACATAAGGAAAGCATATAGGGAGCCTTTATTTTCTTTTTGGAGCAATTGGAGAAGATTTAGGCATCATTTTCTTGTGCCTTTATTATTGACTTGGTCAATTATGAATTTTTCAACACATTGGAGCCTTTTGGGAGAGGATTCAGTTGCTATATTTTAGGATTTTTTGTTGTATCTGACCCCAAGAAGGTTCTAGATCCTTATTTGGTGGATGATGGGGGATCTTTTATAATCACTTGTGTGACTCATTTGTAGGTAGTTCTTGTTATTTTTCTGCTCTGTGACTTTTGTGAGTCCTTTGGAGAAAATGCAGTGTTTTGTAACTCATATTTGGAGATGAAATTCAATAAAAGACCTAGGAGATCAATGTTTTAAAGTTTTTCCATCTTATTCTTTACTTTATTGTGTGCACTATTGATTTGATCAAGCTATATGTGAGGTATGATCTATTTCCCTATAGATTTGTCTCATGTTTAGCACCATTATGCAAAAGGTATATTAATGTTGGTTATAATCTATGTCAAAGATGCCAACATTTCTAGCTATGAAGTTATCTTCCTCCTAGGAGTTTGAGCATTAGGACCTCCTTATAAAAAATTTATGTAAAAACATACGTGAGTGAGTTGTGCAAGTTTCGATTTCAATCATTTTAAGCAAGTTTATATAATCTAAGTTTCAAGTCCAAGTAATATTTAGGTGCATCACCAAAGAAGTAGTTTTTCAATTTATGTTATCTCCTTCTACCCTTTTCCACTGCAAGTTTAGTAGATTAGTTTTAGGTGAGTATCAAAGGAAGCTGACCTTCTCTGAAGGTTGACCTCTATTTTTCAAAGCCCACACTTTGAGAGGTCTTCCAATCTTTCACTAAATGGTTGAATAGGGTTCAACAAAGGTTGCACATTCAAGTGATAATAGTTTTGGAACACCCGGTGGGACAGTTTGAACTATTTTAGTTCAAATTTTTTTCCTCACAACACTATTTTTTGTTGTGTATAATGGTTTTTTTTGCCTTTGGAGGCAAGTTCTTTACACATCTGGCGAATCTGAGTGCAATTATTCTAGTTTTAGTAGTTCAAGTGTTGATATGATTTTAGTTTTTCTCAAAAGAAATATGATTTGAAAGAAAAGAAATGTTAGGTTTTCATGGACAACATGTGTATTCACCCCCATATCATGAACATGTTGTCTAGGTGCCTTATTTTCAATCATATCAAACTCATGGTACAGTTGGTTTTACTCTTAATCCCATTACATCATAAAGAAACCAGTCAATCCAATATTCTTTCCTTCCACCCACCCCTGCTCAGTTTGCACATCAACTTATATATGTCCAACAACAATCTCAACAAGATCATCATCATGTCAACCAACATGCTTATTCACATGCCCAATCTTAGAGGGTTAACAACATGAGTATCGAAGATATAATTTCTAATTTTCAAAGGCAGATGTTAGAGATTGAAAGATAGCAGGAGGTTGATCTTCATGAGGAGGAGTTGGCCTATCAGGCATACATTCAAGAGCAGGAGATGGAGGTTCAAAGAAGACGGGATGAAGAACACCTTGCAAGAGAGATTGTTGCAAGGGAAGAAAGGATGAAGATAATGCTTGCTCAAGTTCAGAAGGTGGAGAAACAACCCATCACCTTTGCAAATCTGTTTTATGAAGAGCAAGTTAAGCATGTTAAACTTCCTGCCAAGAATAATAGGTTAGACCAAGTTGAGTAACATGACATGGAGGAACAAGTAAGGTATGAGGGAGAGAAAATTCTTGTTCAAGTTCAGAAGTTAGAAGCATATTCATCAGTTGTTACCTTTCCAAACCCATTCTTTCAGGTAGGGGTTTTGAGGTTCAATACTTTAGGCTTCAAACCAGAAGAATGCTATTTTGAAGAGAAATCAAAGGTGTTGCAGCATGAAGAAGTAGCTTATCAAGCCAATCTTCATGAACAAAAGTTGGTTACAAGAGATTAGCAAATAAGGCTTCTGACTGAGCAAGTACAAAAGATAGAGGCCCAATCCACTCCTTTCATTTTGGAGTAGTTTGTGAAAGAGGATGTCCTCAAATTTGAAATACCAAGCTTTAAACAAGAGAAACCTTCTCAAGAACCCACTTGTCAAAAAGAAGCCCAAAAATCCTATCAATTTTCCCCATCTTCTGGGTCATCAGTCTTGTTACAAGAACAATATGAGCATATAGAGTTTGGGTGGTAGTATGAAGAACAGGACGAGGTCAGTGCAAAGGATAATGCTACTTTGATGTTTGATGAGCTGCCCTGTTTTGTTGGACAAGATGAAGGGAGCTTGCTCATATCATTATTAGTAGCACATTTTGACCATCTTGGATTTGTTCAACAACATGATGAGTTCTTGGTTCTGGAAGTTATAAATAAGCATGAACAAGAAATTTTAGTTCATGAAGATCTCCATAAGGTAAAAATCAATCCTCTCACTTGCAGAAATCCAAAGAATAACTTGAAGAGGATATATTTTGGGATGATTTAGAGACTTATTGTTTAGGTTTGGATGTTAAATCAACACCTTTTGTGGAATCAACTCATGAGCAACAGAAGAAAAATGTGGGAAAAGTTATATTTCCATTTGAGACTTTTGAGTTAACTTCCTCCAACTAGCAAGAGGGGGAAAATGAACATGAGAAACTTGGTGGAAATGAGGCTGATATGTTTTGGTATGATGGGCTAACCTTGTTTGTTGAACAAAGTGAAGAATATATGTCTATGATAACACAAAATTTGGGACAGCTACAAGATGTTCAATGGTGTGATGAGTTGTTGGTTCATGAAAATCAATATGACAATGAAGCTTTGGCTCATGAAGTATTTTCATTTTCGGATGATCTAAAGTCTATTTTGGCTCATGAAGAAGCCTATTTTTTCCCAATTTTGGCTATTGAACCAGCACCCTTTGTAGCAGAAGATCAAAAATAGGATATGAAACAACATGTTTTGGAATTACAAGAAATCAGGATGGAGAATTTTGGATTCACACTTTCTAGAGGATGCCTAATTAGGAATCTAGCCAGAATGGAGGCCAATAAGGATATTGATATCTTGCTTACACACAAGCATGAAGGTAAAGCTAAGGAAGAGCATACTCAAGTTACCTTTCTACCTTAGAACATGAATGTTTACATTCCATATGAAAAGGTTAGTGAGCTTTTGTATGTTTTTCAAGAGATAATGCATTTATTTGCTTAATTTTTATTCATTTTCCATTCCTTTCTAGCTATTCTCCAGCATGGAAAACCTTATAAATTATTTACAAAAGGCAGCTACTTCACCCAACCAGTGAATGGTTTCATTTGAGTTAGTGTTTTCTTGGTTGGTTAGAGTAGGGTTAGGTTTTCAATTCCCCTAAGTGTTGTTTAGCATAGTTAAGTAGTTTTCTTTCTGAGGTTTTGGTGTTTGAATAAGTTTCCAAAGGTGTCATGCACTGTTCTACTGAGTTACAATATTTTTTTGAGGACTGTTTTCAAGTTGTCTCAGCTTTCAGGTGACTCAATGCCCAATGGATAAGCCTAGGCAATTGGTCTGATGTTTAGCAGGAAAACATATAGTAGATGTCACCAAAAATGTTACATAATTTTGCTAATAGCTCAATTAGGTAGACCTTTTGTGTTTTTCAAATGAAGAGTAAGGTACATTTTTATTTTTGCTACATTACATTTGTGTGCATAAACAAAATCAAAAGATTACATTACTAGATTGCATTTAAGCATATGCATATAATATAGGAAATATTGCACAATCTTTTCAAGAAAATTAATATTTATTGATAATGCAAATGGATAATGTCTCACACAAGTCGTGAGACTAACTCTTAATGCAAATAAAAGAAAAACTATACATTTGTAAATAAAGAAATGCACATATAGAGAAAGGTGACCTGCCATTGCCTGATTCATGAGTCCTAGTTGGGTTTCCTTGTATCATCTTTAGGCTTCCTGCTTGTCTTGCATCCAATTGTTGCTCCCTTGTTGTTCCTAATTGTCTGCATCTGAGAGAGAGAGTTTTGTTAGAGCAATGAAGGATCACCTATCAATATATCTACAAACCTTTGAAAACATATAGCTTGACCTTCATCTACATTAATGCAGCTAGCATATCATAGATGTCCAAGAAAATAGGAGGGTTATCAAACACATCTATCATATGTTCAGTTTTTCTAACATGTTTGCTAATTATGCAGGAATACAAAAAGTTATGTTGATGTTTTGTTTCATCTAATTATAACATGTGGGGTAAAATGGTCTCCCACAAGGTTTGAGCCCAACATGTTGTTTTTCTTTTGTTCAAACAAGGAGATCAACAATAAGTACATAACAGTGTTGATCATATCAAGTTGTTGTCCCAAGGTGCAAAGAAGAGATATTAACATCATGAGTGCAGAGCTTGAAGAAAAGTGTTATACAATGAACAGTTGAAGGAATATAATGCATAAAGCTTTGTACTTTTGAATCAATGATGCTTTTAAATCATTGGATGACAGTGATGCATTACAGTGATTAATACCAGGTTATCACAATCAATGAGAAGTCGCTATGTATGGGGAACAATCATTTGTAGCATTGAGAGTAGCAATTCTTCATATTGTTCAAGCAACAAATATGGTTCAAGCATAGTTTGCAGTCATGCATAGAAGACATCATACACCCTATGTATGTGTTCAAATCATTAGTGAACATTGAAACACAACAACTTCAAATCCATAAAGTATGGTGGAATCATACAATGATAGTACAATAAATGAGGTTGTAGTAAATGATCTTATTCTTCATGCTATCTCACAATGTAGGGGCAATCTATATATCATTTGTAATAGGTTAATTTATTAACATGAGAGAGAAGGTGATATGCCTATTATTGATAGTGTTTTAAACATTTAAGATGAATTTTGCCACAACAGTTAGGAAAACTTCATTTACATCTTTGACATATAATTGTGTTCACAGATAGTTAGGAGACAATTGGTAACAAGATAAATTCATATGACAGTGCAATGATAACCTGAGAGATGAAGTAAATTCCAAGATGCTATCTCAAGAAAGATGTTGAATATGAAGGTTAGTCTATCATTGTGAAAAAATGCATCGACAAGCATGATTGTTTTGTAAGGAATGATGCTTGAAAATGTACATGGGGACAAGCTTTGCACAAGATTATGTCAACAGAGTTAAAGAAATTTTAATATAGCAATGGGAAAAAAGTTACAAATGCTATATACAGTCCCAAAAATATAAGAAGATTTCATGGCAGTCATTAAACTAAACACAGAATGAATGATATAATCCTCAAGAAGAACTGCAAAGTATTTTTGGTACAGGCTTTCTCATCAAAAGATAAGAGATCATCATAGCATTGATCTTATATGAATAGAGAACTCCATGTATGGCCTCATTCAAAGCATAGGGATTGTTAATAGCATGGTTGAGATGAAGGAATGTCATCTCATGATAATTGTGATTGTAAAATGATTGCAAAACCCTCAAGTGCAGATCACAAGGATGGTTTAGTTTCACTCACGTAGTTATTATAGAGAAAGGCTGTGAGGGTTTGATAACCCGTAATCCTACAAATGGCATATATGGAAACTCTCACAGAGTTTAGAACCAATGTGCTCATGCACCTAGGAGTGAATCGAACCATCATAATAAGGATTTGAAATCAAAAGGGTGGAGAGGCCTTTTATGTCGTTGCTTTTCCTTAACCCTAGAAAAAGAGAATTCCTATAAATTATAAGGCCACGGCCCGAAGTCTTTCCATTTTATTTTTTTTGGAGGAGGACCCACAAGTTCCACATAGAGGAATGATTGTATAACTGCATAAATGAAGAAATAACACAGAAATTTGCAAAGGCGCAACTATAGAACACATAAAGTCTTTCATTTCCATAGAAAGGGAAATACCCAAGAAATATAAAGCCACGTCCTGTGGTTTTTGTTAAAATTTTAAAATCTCCACATAGGAGAAGCATCGAGTATGAGCAGCAAAAGGAAAACAATTTCATCATTTTTTAATAACACATCTTGAATGGAGCATTTTCAATGCTGAAAATGAAATACAAAAACTTAAAGTTCCCTTAAGAAAAATCTTACCTCGAGTTTTTCTTTGTCAAAAGATTTGTTGAGAAGCCTTTTTGGTTGCAAATTTCGCCATGGAAGTCACTTTGAGGAAGTCTCTATGAAACCATATGTCGGTGGCAACCAACTTTCCAGAAAATCAACGGTGCAAATGAAATGCTTTGAGTGTTTGGCCACAAGGTTTTTGTTTTTAGGGTTTCCTTGCCCTGAAGTTGGCCAATAAAATGATTGGAATTTTTCCTTTGTTTTCATTCATAACAAATACCCAATATGAATCATGGATTTCCTTAGGCATATTTTCTTTGCAAACCTTCACTATTTTATCCTTTCTCATGCTTTGCATATCGTGTATAGTTTTGTCAAGCATAGTGGAGCCTTTTCCCTTTGTTTTCCAACTGATTTGAAAATGTAAAACAATATTAAAGAGATGTAATTTTAAATCACCTTAATATTTGTTTCATAATCACAAGATGGGAGGAGTTTCTTTTATGATTTAGTCAAGGGAGGGGTTAGAAAGGCCTTTTTGCTTTGCAAGAATATAGGGGTGGTTGAAGTAGTTAGTCAAACATAAGGCAAGCATATAGGGAGCCTTTATTTGCTTTTTGGAGCACTTGGAGAAGATTTAGGCATTAGTTTCTTGTGCCTTTATGGTTGATTTGGTCAATTATGACTTTTTCAACACATTGGAGCCTTTTGGGAGAGGATTCAGTTGCTAGATTTTAGGATTTTTTGTTGTATCCGACCCCAAGAAGGTTCTAGATCTTTTTTTGGTGGATGATGGGGGATCTTTTATAATCACTTGTGTGACTCATTTGTAGGCAATTCTTACTTGTTATTTTTGTACTCTATGACTTTTGTGAGTCCTTTGGAGAAAATGCAGTGTTTTGTAACTCAGTTTTGGAGATGAAATTCAGTAAAAGACCTTGGATATCAATGTTTTAAAGTTTTGTCATCTTAGTCTTTGCTTTATTGTGTGCACTATTGATTTGATCAAGCTATATGTGAGGTATCATCTATTTCCTTATAGCTTTGTCTCATGTTTAGCACCCTTATGCAAAAGGTATATTAATGTTGGTTATAATCTATGTCAAAGATGCCAACATTTCTAGCTATGAAGTTATCTTCCTCCTAGGAGTTTGAACATTAGGACTTCCATATAAAAAATTTATGCAAAAATATACGTGAGTGAGTTGTGCAAGTTTTGATTTCAATCATTGTAAGCAAGTTTATGTTATCTAAGTTTCAAGTCCAAGTAATATTTAGGTTCATCACCATAGGAGTAGTTTTTCAGTTTATGTTATCTCCTTCTATCCTTTTCCTCTGCAAGTTCAATAGATTAGTTTTAGGTGAGTACCAAAGGAAGTCGGCCTTCTCCAGAGTTTGACCTCTATTTCTTAAAGCCTACACTTTGAGAGGTCTTCCAATGTTTCACTGAATGGTTGAACAGGGTTCAACAAAGGGTGCACATTGAGGTGATAACAGTTTTGGCACGCCTGGTGGGACAATTAGAACTATTTTAGTTCAATTTTTTTCCTCAGAATTTTATTGTTTGATGTGTACAGTGGTTTTTTCTACCTTTGGAGGAAAGTTCTTTACACATCTGGCGACTTTGAGTGCAAATTTTATGGTTTCAGCAGTTCAAGTTTTGATATGATTTTAGTTTTTTTTTAAAGAAATATGATTTGAATGAAAATAAATGTTAGGTTTTCATGGAAAACATGTGTATTCACCCCCATATCTTGAAAATGTTGTCCAGGTTCCTTATTGTCAGTCATATCAAACTCATGGTACAACTGGTTTTACTCTTAATCCCATTACATCACAAAGAAACCAATCAATCCAATATTCTTTCCTCTGACCCACCCCTACTTAGTTTGCACATCAACCTAGATATGTGCAACAATAGTCTCAGCAAGATAATCATAATGTCAACCAACATGCTTATTCACATGCCCAATATTAGAGGGTTAACAACATAAGTATCGAAGATATAATTTCTGATTTTTAAAGGTAGATGTTAGAGATTGAAAGACAACAAGAGGTTGATTTTCATGAGGAGGAGTTGGCCTATTAGGCATACATTCAAGAGTAGGAGATGGAGGTTCAAAGAAGATGGCATGAAGAACACCATGCAAGAGAGATTTTTGCAAGGGAAGAAACAATGAAGATAATGCTTGCACAGGTTTAGAAGGTGGAGAAACAACAACCCATCACCTTTGCAAATCCATTTTATGAAGAGAAAGTTAAGCATGTTAAACTTCTTGCCACGAATGATAGGTTAGACCAAGGTCGGGAACATGAGATGGAGGCACAAGTAAGGTATGAGGGAGAGAAAATGCTTGTTCAAGCTCAGAAGTTAAAAGTAGATTCATGAACTATTACCATTCCAAACCCATTCTTTGAGGTAGGGGTTCTAAGGTTCAATACTTTAAGCTTCAAACCAAAATAACCTTCTTTTAAAGAGAATTCAAAGGTGTTGAAACACGAAGAAGTAGCTTATCAAGCCCATCTTCATAACAAGAGTTGGTTTCAAGAGAGCAGCAAATGAGGCTTCTGACTGAGCAAGTACAAAAGATAGAGGCCCAATTCACTCCTTTCATTTTGGAGCAATCTATATGAAAGAGAAGATCCTCAAATTCAAAATCTCAAGCTTTAAACAAGAGCAACCTTCTCAAGAACCCACTTGTCATAAAGAAGCCCAAAAAGCCTATCAATTTTCCCCATCTTTTGGGTCATCAGTCTTGTTACAAGAACAAGATGAGCATATAGAGTTTGGGCGATAGTACGAAGAACAAGAAGAGGGCAGTGAAAAGGATAATGCTACTTTGATGTTTGATGATTTGTGGACAAGATGAAGGGAGCTTTCCCATCTCATCATTAGCATAAAATTTGGACCATCTTGGAGTTGTTCAACAACATGATGAGTTCTTGGTTCAAGAAGTTATAAATAAGCATGAACAAGAAATTTTAGTTCATGAAGATCTCCATAAGGTAAAAATCAATCCTCTCTTGCAGAAATCCAAAGAAGAACTTGAAGAGGATATCTTTTAGGATGATTTAGAGACATTGTTTAGATTTGGATGTTAAATCAACACCTTTTGTGGAATCAACTCATGAGCAATAGAAGAAAAATGTGGGAAAAGTTACATTTCCATTTGAGACTTTTGAGTTAACTTCCTCCAACCAGCAAGAGGGGACAAATGAACACGAGAAACTTGGTGGAAATGAGGCTAATATGTTTTGGTGTGATGGGCTACCTTCATTTTTTGAACAAAGTGAAGAAGATATGTCTATGATAACACAAGATTTGGGATAGCTACAAGATGTTCAATAGTGTGATGAGTTGTTGGTTCATGAAAATCAATATGACAATGAAGCTTTGGCTCATGAAGTATTTTCATTTTCGAATGATCTAAAGTTTTTTTTGGCTCATGAAGAAGCCTCTTTTTGCCCAATTTTGGCTATTGAACCAACACCCTTTGTAGCAGAAGATCAAAAATAGGATGTGAAACAACATGTTCTAGAATTACAAGAAACCAACATGGAGAGTTCTGGATTCACACTTTCTAGAGGATGCCCAATTAAGCATCTAGCCAAAATGGAGGCCCATAAGGATATTGATATCTTTCTTGCACCCAAGCATGAAGGTACAACTAAGGAAGAGCAGACTCAAGTTACCTTTCTTACTCAGAACAAGAATGTTTACATTCCATACGAAAAGGTTAGTGAGCTTGTGTATGTTCTTCAAGAGATATTGCAGTTATTTGCTGAATTTTTATTCATGTTCTATTTCTTTCTTGTTGTTCTCCAACATGGAAAACATTGTAAATTCTTTAGAAAAGGCAGCTACTTCACCCAACCAGTGAATGGCTTTGTTTGAGTTAGTGTTTTCTTGGCTGGTTAGAGTAGGGTTAGGTTTTCAATTCCACTAAGTTTTGTTCAACATAGTTAAGTAGTTTTCTTTCTGAGGTTTTGGTGTTTGAATAAGTTTCCAAAATTGTCATGCATTGTTCTACTAAGTTACAATATTGTTTTGAGGACTGTCTTCAAGTTGTGTCATCTTTTAGGTGACTCGGTGCCCAATGGATAAGCCTAGGCAACTGGTCTGATGTTTAGTAGGAAAACATATAGTAGATGTCACCAAAAATGTTACCTAATTTCACTAATAGCTCAATTAGGTAGAGCTTTTGTGATTTTCAAATGAAGAGTAAGGTACATTTTTATTTCTACTACATTACATTCATGTGCATAAACAAAATTAAAAGATTACATTACTATATTGCATTTAAGCAAATGCATATAATATAGGAAAGATTGCACAATCTTTTCAAGAAAAGTAATCTTTATTGATAATGCAAATGGATAATATCTCACACAAGTCATGAGACTAACTCTTTTAATGCAAATAAAAGAAAAACTATACATTTGCAAATGAAGAAATGCACATATGGAGAAATGTGACTTGTGATTTCCTGAATGACGAGTCCTAGTTGAGTTGCCTTGTATCATCTTTAGTCTTCTTGCTTGTCTTCCATCCAATCGTTGCTCCCTTGTTGCTCCTAATTGCCTGCATCTGAGAGAGAGAGAGCATTGTTAGAGCAATGAAGGATCACCTATCAATATATCTACAAACATTTGAAAACATATAGCTTGAGCTTCATCTACATTAATACAGATACCATATCATAGATGTCCAAGAAAACAGGAAAGTTATCAAACACATCTATCATATGCTTGGTTTTTCTAACATTTTTGCTAATTGTACAGGTATAGAAAAATTATGTTTCTATTTTGTTTGATCTTATTATAATATGTGGGGTAAAATGGGATCCTACAAGGGTTGAGCCCAACATGTTGTTTTCCTTTTGTTCAAACAAGGAGATCAACAATAAGTACATAATACTGTTGATCATATCAAGGTGTTGTCCCAGGGTACAAAGAATAGATATTAACATCATGAATGCAAAGCTAGAAGAAAAGAATTATACAATGAATAGTTGAAGGAATATAATACATAGAGCTACTTCTGAATCAATGATGCTTTTAAATCATTGGAGGACAGTGATGCCTTACAGTGATTAATACTAGGTATCACAATCAATAGGAAGTAGCTATGTATGGGGAATAGTCATTTCTAGCATTGAGAGTAGAAATTCTTCATATTGTTCAAGCAACAAATATGGTTCAAGCATAGTTTGCACTCATTAATAGAAGACATCATACACCCTATGTATTTGTTCAAATCATTAGTGAACACTGAAACATGGCAGCTTCAAATACATAGAGTATGGTAGAATCATACAATGATAGTACAATATATGAGGTTGTAGTAAATGATCTTATTCTTCATGCTATTTCACAATGCAGGGGAAATTTATATATCATTTGTAACAAGTTAATTTATTAACATGAAAGACAAGGTGATATGCCTGTTATTGATAGTGTTTTAAACATTTAAGATGAATTTTTCCACAGCAATTAGGAAAACTTCATTTAGATCTGCGACATAAAATTGTGATCACAGATAGTCAAGAGACAATTGGTAACAAGATACATTCATATGACAGTGCCATGATAACCTAAGAGATGAAGTAAATTCCAAGATTCTATCTCAGGAAAGATGTTGAATATGAAGGTTAGTCTATCATAGTGAAAGAATGCATCGACAAGCATGACTGTTCTGTAAGGCATGATGCATGAAAATGTACATGGGAACAGGATTTGCACAAGATTATGTCAATAGAGTTACAAAAAATTTAATATAGCAATGGGAATGAAGTTACAAATGTTATATACAACCCCAAAAATACAAGAAGATTTCATGGCAGTCATTAAACTAAACACAGAATGAATGGTATACTCATCAGGAAGAACAGTAAAGTTTTTTTGTACAGGCTTTCTCATCAAAAGACAAGAGATCTTGGTAGCATTGATTTGATATGAACAAAGAACTCCATGTATGGCCTCATTCAAAGCATAGGGTTTGTTAATAGCATGGTTGAGATAAAGGAATATCATCTCCTGATTGTTGTGATTTAAAATGAGTGCAAAACCCTCAAGTGCAGATTACAAGGATGGTTTAGTTTCATGATAGAAAGACATAGAGAAAGATAGAAAAATAAAAATAGATCACTCTTGCAAGAAGAAAGAAAGGAAAAAAATAATATGTAGAAACTTTGAGGAAATGTAGAAACTTGAGTTCCCAGAAGATCGAGCCATGAAAAAATACAGGTGGCCTTTTTTAGAAGGAAACAAAATGTGCAGAGAAGTGAATGGCGGCACGGGTTTGATAACCTAGAACCATAAATACAGTCATGGAAACTCTCGAGCTAGGGTTTAGAACCAATGTGCTTAGGTAAATCTAGAGGAATCCAACCATCAAAAGAAGGATTCGAAATCAAAAGAGCGGAGAGGCCTTTTATGTCATTACTTTTCCTTAACCCAAGAAAATGAAAATCCTGCAAAGTATATGCTCGTGGCCCGAAGTCTTTCCATTTTTAATTTGTTTTAGGAAGAGGACCCACAAGGTCCACATAGAGGAATGATTGTATAAGTGCATAAATGAGGAAATAACACAAAAATTTGCAAAGGCACAGCTACAGAATGCATAAAGTCTTTCATTTCTATAGAAATGGAAATACCCAGGAAATATGAAGCTATGGCCTGTGGTTTTTGTTAAAATTTTCAAATTTCCACATAGGAGAAGCATCGTGTGATGAGTCCAATTCATGGCTCAATTTTGATAGAGTTTATTATCCATTTGTTGTTGTTGTCATGGACTTTGATACTTGGATGTTGACATTTTCATGTTATTTCCTCAAAACCAAAGACATTGGGCATAAGCTTATCTTTGTAACTTTTAAATGACATTAACATGCTATGTGAACTATTTATGTTAATTTTACCTGTGGATTAATGAATTTTACTTTAAGATAGTTATAGATATGCAATTGTTGTGTGTGCTAATGTTGTCATGCAGATATAATTAGAGCCTACAAAATTGAGGAAGATTCT
>VDFB02276667.1:0-11633 GCA_007258455.2 Sequoia sempervirens
AATTTTATGGTTTCAGCAATTCAAGTTTTGATATGATTTTAGTTTTTTTTTAAAGAAATATGATTTGAATGAAAATAAATGTTAGGTTTTCATGGAAAACATGTGTATTCACCCCCATATCTTGAAAATGTTGTCCAGGTTCCTTATTGTCAGTCATATCAAACTCATGGTACAACTGGTTTTACTCTTAATCCCATTACATCACAAAGAAACCAATCAATCCAATATTCTTTCCTCTGACCCACCCCTACTTAGTTTGCACATCAACCTAGATATGTGCAACAATAGTCTCAGCAAGATAATCATAATGTCAACCAACATGCTTATTCACATGCCCAATATTAGAGGGTTAACAACATAAGTATCGAAGATATAATTTCTGATTTTTAAAGGTAGATGTTAGAGATTGAAAGACAACAAGAGGTTGATTTTCATGAGGAGGAGTTGGCCTATTAGGCATACATTCAAGAGTAGGAGATGGAGGTTCAAAGAAGATGGCATGAAGAACACCATGCAAGAGAGATTTTTGCAAGGGAAGAAACAATGAAGATAATGCTTGCACAGGTTTAGAAGGTGGAGAAACAACAACCCATCACCTTTGCAAATCCATTTTATGAAGAGAAAGTTAAGCATGTTAAACTTCTTGCCACGAATGATAGGTTAGACCAAGGTCGGGAACATGAGATGGAGGCACAAGTAAGGTATGAGGGAGAGAAAATGCTTGTTCAAGCTCAGAAGTTAAAAGTAGATTCATGAACTATTACCATTCCAAACCCATTCTTTGAGGTAGGGGTTCTAAGGTTCAATACTTTAAGCTTCAAACCAAAATAACCTTCTTTTAAAGAGAATTCAAAGGTGTTGAAACACGAAGAAGTAGCTTATCAAGCCCATCTTCATAACAAGAGTTGGTTTCAAGAGAGCAGCAAATGAGGCTTCTGACTGAGCAAGTACAAAAGATAGAGGCCCAATTCACTCCTTTCATTTTGGAGCAATCTATATGAAAGAGAAGATCCTCAAATTCAAAATCTCAAGCTTTAAACAAGAGCAACCTTCTCAAGAACCCACTTGTCATAAAGAAGCCCAAAAAGCCTATCAATTTTCCCCATCTTTTGGGTCATCAGTCTTGTTACAAGAACAAGATGAGCATATAGAGTTTGGGCGATAGTACGAAGAACAAGAAGAGGGCAGTGAAAAGGATAATGCTACTTTGATGTTTGATGATTTGTGGACAAGATGAAGGGAGCTTTCCCATCTCATCATTAGCATAAAATTTGGACCATCTTGGAGTTGTTCAACAACATGATGAGTTCTTGGTTCAAGAAGTTATAAATAAGCATGAACAAGAAATTTTAGTTCATGAAGATCTCCATAAGGTAAAAATCAATCCTCTCTTGCAGAAATCCAAAGAAGAACTTGAAGAGGATATCTTTTAGGATGATTTAGAGACATTGTTTAGATTTGGATGTTAAATCAACACCTTTTGTGGAATCAACTCATGAGCAATAGAAGAAAAATGTGGGAAAAGTTACATTTCCATTTGAGACTTTTGAGTTAACTTCCTCCAACCAGCAAGAGGGGACAAATGAACACGAGAAACTTGGTGGAAATGAGGCTAATATGTTTTGGTGTGATGGGCTACCTTCATTTTTTGAACAAAGTGAAGAAGATATGTCTATGATAACACAAGATTTGGGATAGCTACAAGATGTTCAATAGTGTGATGAGTTGTTGGTTCATGAAAATCAATATGACAATGAAGCTTTGGCTCATGAAGTATTTTCATTTTCGAATGATCTAAAGTTTTTTTTGGCTCATGAAGAAGCCTCTTTTTGCCCAATTTTGGCTATTGAACCAACACCCTTTGTAGCAGAAGATCAAAAATAGGATGTGAAACAACATGTTCTAGAATTACAAGAAACCAACATGGAGAGTTCTGGATTCACACTTTCTAGAGGATGCCCAATTAAGCATCTAGCCAAAATGGAGGCCCATAAGGATATTGATATCTTTCTTGCACCCAAGCATGAAGGTACAACTAAGGAAGAGCAGACTCAAGTTACCTTTCTTACTCAGAACAAGAATGTTTACATTCCATACGAAAAGGTTAGTGAGCTTGTGTATGTTCTTCAAGAGATATTGCAGTTATTTGCTGAATTTTTATTCATGTTCTATTTCTTTCTTGTTGTTCTCCAACATGGAAAACATTGTAAATTCTTTAGAAAAGGCAGCTACTTCACCCAACCAGTGAATGGCTTTGTTTGAGTTAGTGTTTTCTTGGCTGGTTAGAGTAGGGTTAGGTTTTCAATTCCACTAAGTTTTGTTCAACATAGTTAAGTAGTTTTCTTTCTGAGGTTTTGGTGTTTGAATAAGTTTCCAAAATTGTCATGCATTGTTCTACTAAGTTACAATATTGTTTTGAGGACTGTCTTCAAGTTGTGTCATCTTTTAGGTGACTCGGTGCCCAATGGATAAGCCTAGGCAACTGGTCTGATGTTTAGTAGGAAAACATATAGTAGATGTCACCAAAAATGTTACCTAATTTCACTAATAGCTCAATTAGGTAGAGCTTTTGTGATTTTCAAATGAAGAGTAAGGTACATTTTTATTTCTACTACATTACATTCATGTGCATAAACAAAATTAAAAGATTACATTACTATATTGCATTTAAGCAAATGCATATAATATAGGAAAGATTGCACAATCTTTTCAAGAAAAGTAATCTTTATTGATAATGCAAATGGATAATATCTCACACAAGTCATGAGACTAACTCTTTTAATGCAAATAAAAGAAAAACTATACATTTGCAAATGAAGAAATGCACATATGGAGAAATGTGACTTGTGATTTCCTGAATGACGAGTCCTAGTTGAGTTGCCTTGTATCATCTTTAGTCTTCTTGCTTGTCTTCCATCCAATCGTTGCTCCCTTGTTGCTCCTAATTGCCTGCATCTGAGAGAGAGAGAGCATTGTTAGAGCAATGAAGGATCACCTATCAATATATCTACAAACATTTGAAAACATATAGCTTGAGCTTCATCTACATTAATACAGATACCATATCATAGATGTCCAAGAAAACAGGAAAGTTATCAAACACATCTATCATATGCTTGGTTTTTCTAACATTTTTGCTAATTGTACAGGTATAGAAAAATTATGTTTCTATTTTGTTTGATCTTATTATAATATGTGGGGTAAAATGGGATCCTACAAGGGTTGAGCCCAACATGTTGTTTTCCTTTTGTTCAAACAAGGAGATCAACAATAAGTACATAATACTGTTGATCATATCAAGGTGTTGTCCCAGGGTACAAAGAATAGATATTAACATCATGAATGCAAAGCTAGAAGAAAAGAATTATACAATGAATAGTTGAAGGAATATAATACATAGAGCTACTTCTGAATCAATGATGCTTTTAAATCATTGGAGGACAGTGATGCCTTACAGTGATTAATACTAGGTATCACAATCAATAGGAAGTAGCTATGTATGGGGAATAGTCATTTCTAGCATTGAGAGTAGAAATTCTTCATATTGTTCAAGCAACAAATATGGTTCAAGCATAGTTTGCACTCATTAATAGAAGACATCATACACCCTATGTATTTGTTCAAATCATTAGTGAACACTGAAACATGGCAGCTTCAAATACATAGAGTATGGTAGAATCATACAATGATAGTACAATATATGAGGTTGTAGTAAATGATCTTATTCTTCATGCTATTTCACAATGCAGGGGAAATTTATATATCATTTGTAACAAGTTAATTTATTAACATGAAAGACAAGGTGATATGCCTGTTATTGATAGTGTTTTAAACATTTAAGATGAATTTTTCCACAGCAATTAGGAAAACTTCATTTAGATCTGCGACATAAAATTGTGATCACAGATAGTCAAGAGACAATTGGTAACAAGATACATTCATATGACAGTGCCATGATAACCTAAGAGATGAAGTAAATTCCAAGATTCTATCTCAGGAAAGATGTTGAATATGAAGGTTAGTCTATCATAGTGAAAGAATGCATCGACAAGCATGACTGTTCTGTAAGGCATGATGCATGAAAATGTACATGGGAACAGGATTTGCACAAGATTATGTCAATAGAGTTACAAAAAATTTAATATAGCAATGGGAATGAAGTTACAAATGTTATATACAACCCCAAAAATACAAGAAGATTTCATGGCAGTCATTAAACTAAACACAGAATGAATGGTATACTCATCAGGAAGAACAGTAAAGTTTTTTTGTACAGGCTTTCTCATCAAAAGACAAGAGATCTTGGTAGCATTGATTTGATATGAACAAAGAACTCCATGTATGGCCTCATTCAAAGCATAGGGTTTGTTAATAGCATGGTTGAGATAAAGGAATATCATCTCCTGATTGTTGTGATTTAAAATGAGTGCAAAACCCTCAAGTGCAGATTACAAGGATGGTTTAGTTTCATGATAGAAAGACATAGAGAAAGATAGAAAAATAAAAATAGATCACTCTTGCAAGAAGAAAGAAAGGAAAAAAATAATATGTAGAAACTTTGAGGAAATGTAGAAACTTGAGTTCCCAGAAGATCGAGCCATGAAAAAATACAGGTGGCCTTTTTTAGAAGGAAACAAAATGTGCAGAGAAGTGAATGGCGGCACGGGTTTGATAACCTAGAACCATAAATACAGTCATGGAAACTCTCGAGCTAGGGTTTAGAACCAATGTGCTTAGGTAAATCTAGAGGAATCCAACCATCAAAAGAAGGATTCGAAATCAAAAGAGCGGAGAGGCCTTTTATGTCATTACTTTTCCTTAACCCAAGAAAATGAAAATCCTGCAAAGTATATGCTCGTGGCCCGAAGTCTTTCCATTTTTAATTTGTTTTAGGAAGAGGACCCACAAGGTCCACATAGAGGAATGATTGTATAAGTGCATAAATGAGGAAATAACACAAAAATTTGCAAAGGCACAGCTACAGAATGCATAAAGTCTTTCATTTCTATAGAAATGGAAATACCCAGGAAATATGAAGCTATGGCCTGTGGTTTTTGTTAAAATTTTCAAATTTCCACATAGGAGAAGCATCGTGTGATGAGTCCAATTCATGGCTCAATTTTGATAGAGTTTATTATCCATTTGTTGTTGTTGTCATAGACTTTGATGTTTGGATGTTGACATTTTCATGTTATTTCCTCAAAACCAAAGACATTGGGCATAAGCTTATCTTTGTAACTTTTAAATGACATTAACATGCTATGTGAACTATCTATGTTAATTTTACATGTGGATTAATGAATGTTACTTTAAGATAGTTATAGGTATTCAATTGTTGTGTGTTCTAATGTTGTCATGCAGATATAATTAGAGCCTACAAAATTGAGGAAGATTCTGCCAATTGGTCGTTCGCCATAAAGGTCAAAAAGGTGATCATTCAAAGGTCAATGGAGAGAAATTCCTAGTTCAAATCAAAGATTGTAACTATCTTGTAAATGGTTATAATAGTTTGTTGAGCAAATATAGGAGTTATTGTTATGCTAGATCTGTGTTAAGGCAAACAGGCTTGACTAGATTCCATGCATGCACAACCTCCTTTCCACTTTCTATGCTTTCCATAAAGTGGCATCCACCTAATCTGTTGGAGTTGACCGCCTTGCTAGGTAGTTAGTAGTTTTTCCTTCTATAAATAAGACTTGGATGCTCCTTCTCAGAAGGTTGATTGATCTGATGTTGTACTTGCATTCTTAGTTTTTCAGTAATACAGTTACGTTGCTCTATTATAATCATGCTTTTCAATGAATAAAATGATGTTATAAATTTGTTGCATCTGAGTTTGTCTTAAGGGATACTCGTCGAAGGGGGCCCACTTGGTGAGCATTCCATTGTTTAGCTTAGTTATTACTTTTCTGTGCAACAAATAGTTACGAATCTGGCAACTGTTTGTTCCTACAACCACTAGAATTCCATTATGTGACTATTCTTGTAGCCAAAGCAAACAGAGTAGTTTCCTGTTTGTTTGCTCAAATTTTCATTTTTATCATGCACTTCAGCTTAGTGTACTTGTTAGTTGATGTTCAGTACTTATGGTACTTCTTTCTAAGCAATTTACTTTCAGCATTATGTCTTTCTTAGCTGTAGGATGAATATGGCTACTATGGATTCCTAGTGCACATATTGTGCTAACCCATTTCAAGTCTACATCCCTAGGTTGACAATTAAATGAACCTTCATGATGATTAAGATAGTTATTCAGATCAGATGTCCAATTTATGAATCACAGCTTTAAGGGCTTAGTTTTTTTCATTGTAGGAGGTCAACATTGAATATGAGCAGCAAAAGGAAAACATTTCATTATTTTTGAATAACAGAGCTCGAATGGAGCATTTTCAATGCTGAAAATGAAATAAAAAAATAGAAAGTGCCCTTAAAAAAAAGCTTACCTCCAGTTTTTCTTTGTCAAAAGATCTATTGAGAAGCCTCTATGGTTGCAAATTTTTCCATGGAATTCACTTCCAGGAAGTCTCTATGAAACCCTCTATCGGTGGCCACCAGGTTTCTAGAAAATCAACAATGTAAATGAAATGCTTTGAGTGTTTGGCCATGGGGTTTTTGTTTTTAGGGTTTCCTTGCCCTAAAGTTGGCCAATAAAACAATTGGAATTTTTCCTTTATTTTCATTCATAACTAATACCCCATATGAATCATGGAATGCCTTACGCATATTTTCTTTGCAAACCTTAACTATTTTCTCCTTTCTCATGCTTTACATATCTTGTATTGTTTTGTCAAGCATGGTCAAGCCTTTTCCCTTTATTTTGCAACTGATTTGAAAATGTAAAACAATATTGAAGTGATGTAATTATAAATCACCTTAATATATGTTTCATAATTGAAAGATGGGAAGCGTTGCTTTTATGATTTAGTCAAGGGAGGGGTTAGATAGACCTTTATGCTTTGCAGGAATATAGAGGTGGTTGAAGCAGTTGGTCAAACATAAGGAAAGCATAGAGGGAGCCTTTATTTTCTTTTTGGAGCACTTGGAGAAGATTCAGGCATCATTTTCTTGTGCCTTTATGATTGACTTGGTCAATTATGACTTTTTCAACACATTGGAGCCTTTTGGGAGAGGATTTTGTTGCTAGATTTTAGGATTTTTTGTTGTATCCGACCCCAAGAAGGTTCTAGATCCTTTTTTGGTGGATGATGGGGGATCTTTTATAATCACTTGTGTGACTCATTTTTAGGCAGTTCTTACTTGTTATTTTTTTGCTTTGTGACTTTTGTGAGTCCTTTGAATAAAATGCAGTGTTTTGTAACTCAATTTTGGAGATGAAATTCAATAAAAGACCTTGGATATCAGTGTTTTAAATTTTTTCCATCTTATTCTTTTCTTTATTGTGTGCACTATTGATTTGATCAAGCTATCTATGAGGTATCATCTATTTCCTTATAGCTTTGTCTCATGTTTAGCACCCTTATGCAAAAGGTATATTAATGCAGGTTATAATTTGTGTCAAAGATGTGTGAAGTTATCTTCCTCCTAGGAGTTTGAGCATTAGGACCTCCTTATAAAACATTTATGCAAAAATATGTGTGAGTGAGTTGTGCAAGTTTTGATTTCAATCATTGTAAACAAGTGTATGTAATATGAGTTTCAGGTCCAAGTAATGTTTAGGTGCATCACCATAGGAGTAGTTTTTCAGTTTATGTTATCTCCTACCTTTTTCCTCTGCAAGTTCAATAGATTAGTTTTAGGTGAGTACCAAAGGAAGTCGGCCTTCTCTAGAGATTGACCTCTGTTTGTCAAAGCCCACACTTTGAGAGGTCTTCCAATGTTTCACTGAATGGTTGAATAGAGTTCAACAAAGGGTGCACATTCAGGTGATAACAATGACATGTTTTGAGAGAGTATATAGTTGTTGGTTTTGCATGTGTAGAATATTTCATTGTTCTTTATGCGTATGAAAATATGCCTATCATAATGAATTCAAAACACAATCAATAAAACCTTATATCAAAGAAGCTTAAAGAAAAATTAAAAAACTCTTATTGCAACTTCTTTGAAGTCGTTTTATTGCTCTCTATCTCCAGCGTTTCGTTGATTCAAGTTGCTCTCAGATTTAGTATGCCAAGCTCAACGAAATGGACTACTAGAGAATGAGATTTAAACTAAAATGCATACTATACTAAGATGCAAGATTAAGCTATGCTATGATCCGATTATTGCTAAGATATGATTATTGCTAGAATGCTAAAGATACAAATGCGTGAGTGTAATTGCATGTATGTGTCTGTGTCTTTGTATGCGTGTCTGTGTGTAACCAATGCTTTGATTTGCACATGTATTTATAGAGTTTTTTCGAGGATTTTGATTGGCTGAGTTGATCAATGGCTGTAATAATTCTTGAGAGATCAAACGGTCGAAGATGGATGAGATTGGAGAGAAAAATAGAAGAAAACAAATAAAGCAGGATTTTTTTATTTTTGTGGAAGAGATAAGATGAGATGATTAACAAAATCATCTTTTTTTAGAAGATAATGGAAAGATGTTGAGAAGATAAATAATGAATTATCAAATTCAATTATTTATTTATGGGTGCATGTAGATTTTTCTTAATTAAATAAATATTTAATTAAGATTTTGAGAAATAAGAAGATTTAATAATTAAATGAAATATTTAATTATGATTTGAAGAAAATAGAAGATCTTTAATTAAATAAAATATTTAATTAAATTTGAAGAAATGACATGTGTATGAAATTAATTAAATAAAATATTTAATTAATTAGAAGAAAGTTTTAAATAGAAGAAAATAAATATTTAAATTTAATTAAAACAAAATATTTAATTAAATTCAAAAGATGATAATTAATTTAAATAAATAAAATGTATTCATTTAATTAATCAAGTAGACATGTGAAATAATTAAATAAAATTAATTTATTCAATTATGGTGGGAGAATAAAATGAATGAACAATATAATTAAATTGATTAAATTTAATTACATGTAGAAAGGCTTTAGAGAAGTGAATTAATAATAAATATTTAATTAAATGTGGGGATGAATTAGACATGACCAATTTTACATGCACACTACATTTTGCCTCTTTGGAAGTGATGTGTGAAGCGCATTGCTTCAAAGAAAATAAAGGCCACACTTACGATATGTTTTGATGTTGATGTTGATGATGCTACTTTATAGGAGGTAAATCAGGATGATGATAAAAAATGTTGAGTTGATGATGAAATCGAGAATGATGAGAGGGATCACGATGATACCAGCGATAATTGATGGATAAAGATGCCTCTGTTGAGAATGAAAGTCAAATTTGGATAAAAAGATAAAAAAAAATGTCACAAAACTTACCTTGGGTTGACCTTTAAAAGATAAAAAGGTAAAAAAGATAAGTCATTTGCACTTTTTGACTTTTTGAATCATGTAGCTCTGACAGTGACCTAGTGACATGGAGATTTTGTATCACCATCACAGATTCGAGCGATCTCGCCGAAGAGGCCAGCTGCGTATGGACCACTGGTGAGTCGATCTAACCACTTGTACGTTCAAATTTTTTCGTTTGAAGTAATTTTTTCCTATTTGCCGCGGATTTTAGGTTTTTCATTTTCATTTTAGCACTTTTAGAAACGTTAGAGTGCTTTCTATGAAAATAGTAGCGCATACAGGATAGATTTAGCATGCCTAGTGTAGAAACCAGTGTAGCGCATTCGATAAAAACAAGAGCGCATATAGGATGCCATAGATAAATTAGGGTTGCGGCGCATCTAGGAAAAATAGTAAGCGCATATAGGGTTATCGGCGCATCGAAGGGGAAATGAAGTGACGCTTAGGGGTAGAGTTGTAGCACCTAGAGGGAAATTGCGCATATGGTAACTATTTGAGCGCATCTAGGGAAAAGAATGGTGCATTTGGGTTTTAGCGCATCTAGGAAAAACAGTAGTGCGTATGAGTTTTAGCGCACAGGGACCATAGATTAGCGCATCTAGAAAAAAATAGAATGTGTGTTTTGATGAAAGTGATAGGAAAATGATGATGTATATTGCTTCCTGAGTCAATAGATAGAAAAATTGTCTTGTCATCATGTTGATCTGATAGAAAATCTGATAAAGAATTGATAACTTTGTTTCCCAAAATAGAAATCAAAGAGTAGAGAGCTGATAACTTTGTCTTCCTTGAATGAAAAACAAAGAGTAGAATGATTGATGGATTGTCTGCTAACTTTGCTTTTAGAAAACAAAGAGTAGATGTTTGATATGACTTCTGATAAATTTGTTTTTTGTGATAGAAATCAAATAGTAAATAATGTGATTCAAACATATTTGTATTCATGACTGAATTACAAATAAGAAAATGATTTGATTGTTGATAAATTTGTTTTCCTGAAAAAGAAAACAAATAGTAATATGATGATAAAGTAGCTTGATTTGATATTCAGATAGAGCGATTTAGTATTGAGTTCATGATATGAGTCACTTAGATAGAGCACTTGATATGGTTCACTTGATATGGGTCACTGATATGGGTCACTTGATATGGTTCATTGATATGGGTCACTTGATAGATAGACATGAATCTGATTAATTTTGTTTGATTGGGATTGAATCATTGATATGATGTTGATTGATTGTTGTTGTGATAACCAAAAAATAGGAGGTTTTCAAAAACCTCTAGATTAGGGAGTGACACTTGGCAAGGTGGGATAGGATACCTGAGCTGACACTCGCTGATGTGGCGTTGATAGAGACCTGTGGATTGAGACCCTTGTTGGCTATGCCGCTGATTCAGGTCAACAGGGGACTGTTGACCGCACTGGCAGAGAGGTGGCATTCGGAGCACAACACCTTTCATTTGCTGACTGGTGAGGTGACTATGATTCCAGAGGACATGTATAGGATATTAGGTATTCCAGTGGTTGGCGCTCTTGTGTTCTATGATCATAAGGAGCTCAGTGGTACAGATGCGCTGAGGAGAGTGTTTGGGGATGCGCAGATAGCAGGGTACTGGGTTCCATGGGCTGACTTCAGAGGATACCCAGCCTTGCCGACATTCTTGGGTGCGATTATTGGAGGAATCCTTTGTCCAGATCGCCGGTCAAAGGGGCTATCAGTGGGATGGGGGCGGATCTTGGAGCAGATGCTTGGACAGCCTCAAAGATATGCCTGGGGGAGTTGTATGTTGGCTCACTTATATCATGACCTTCATCAGGTGGTATACAGGGGTGCATCTAGTTTATCGTGCAGTGTGACATTGCTTCAGATCTGGGCATGGGAGCATATGGCGGTGACGAGACTGGCTTGTCCCAGAGTGAGGCCACCAGGGAGACCTTATGCGTATGCTTATGCTATGTTCCTTATCCAGCCCAAGCTGGGCAAGGTGGATTCTGGAGATGATGCTTGGATGATCTTGATCTGCAGTGGTAGGTGGCCATGCCTGGGTGTGAGTCAGTGGAGTCTGAGGATCACGGGATGCCATTTGTGGGATATTCTACGATTTTGATAGGGAGGACCCCTTTCATCATTGAGAGGTTTTTTGCCATGCGAGTACAACGATAGTTTGGATTTACTCAGGGTATGCCTCAAGGAGTTGCTCACTATGCGCAGAGCAAGGATGAGG
>VDFB02276668.1:0-17794 GCA_007258455.2 Sequoia sempervirens
ACAAGGCCATACACTAGAAGTCAGGCCAGAAATCAGCATCAGTTTCCGCCCGTTCCAGAGGCAGATACCTTCTCAGAAGTTCTAAGAGACCTTGGTAAAACAGTGGAAGGTTCAGATAATTCAGTGGAAGTGGTTGATCACACAATTGTCATAATGTCAGATTCAGTAAGAAAAGATAATGAAGAAAGGGATAGAGTGGAGAAGAAGTTTGACGGGATGATAGATATGATGTCCCGTTTGTTATCCAAGTTGGATCAGCAAGCAGCTCAGAGTATTATTCAGCCCCAAAATAACTCAGCTGGAGAAAATAGTGGAGTGAATGGAATGGAAATAATAATGTTGGCAGTCCTGAGGTGAATACTAGGGACAGAATTGTAGGTCAGCATACTACAATTCATAGTGGGTCATCCTCTAGACCCCTCTTTCCTGTTTTCACACCAAGGGAAGAGCAACAACCAGTTGAGGCTACTCCAAACTTTGCTGATGATGCTCGTCAAGCCTATATGGAGTATGTGTCCTTACCTCTTGACATGAGAGGAGCATGGACCTTTGATCAATTCATGAATCAAAGGAGTCAGAGAAATGGTGGTAGGAATGATCAACGTCCTCCTGCAGGCCCTAGAAATGATTTTTACCAAGCATTGGGAAAGATCACTATGGAACATTTTGATGGTGGTAACAAGTGTACAGCCAGGTCATGGGTGCAAAAGTTAGATAACTACCTCTCCCTTAGACCTATGCCGGAAGAAGATGCTATCAAATTTGCTACCTTGCACTTAGATGGCATAGCTCATGAATGGTGGACTCACGGTTTGGTCACTCTTGGCCACAACCTTATTCGCACTTATGGAGAATTTACAAATAAATTGATTGAGAGATTTGACACCAAAGATCCGGAATTGAAGTTTAGAGAATTGGCACAGTTAAAACAGCAAGGATCTTTAGAGAGTTATGTGGCTGATTTTCAGAGGTTGTCAGTAATGGTGCCCAACATTACTGAAAGAAGACTTGTAGTCCTTTTTGCTGAAGGTTTAATGGAGCCATTGAAGGGTTGGGTCAAAGCATTTGATCCTCCAACATTGGATGAAGCTATCAAGAAAGCTAGGAGCATGGAATTGGCAGCCCCAAGACCTAAGTTTCACTCAAAAACATTCAGCCATAAGAAGGATAAAAGGCCATCTTCAAATCTGCCCAAGAAGTTTCCACCAAGGCTGTCCGAAGAGCTCAAAGAACAGCTTAGAAAGGATGGAGTTTGTTTCACTTGTCGTGAGCCTTGGGTGAAAGGCCACCGTTGCTATGGAAGAGGCAAAGTAGTTCAAATGGAGGGCTATTCTGATTATGGATCAGAATCTGATTCGTCTGATCAGCAATACGAATCAGCAAGTAGTGAAGGTGAAGAAGTTCAAGAAGATAAGTCCGAAGAGGTTGGAGATAGTAGTGCTTTTGCACAACTATCCAGTTTTCAAAAGAATGAATCTTTTAGGGTTCATGGAGTGGTAAATTCACAAAGGATAGTTGCCCTAATTGATACTGGAGCAACTCACAATTTTATTGATGAAGGGCTAGTTGCTAGAAAAGGTTTAAAGACTGAAATTTTTGATGGCTTTAAAGTAATGGTTGCGGATGGTTTCACTATGTCTTGCACAAGGAGAATTCCTAATCTATCTTTGCAATTAGGGAATCATGAAATTAAGGATGATTTTTATGTGGTGGGTATAGGAGACACTGATGTTGTGTTGGGCATACAATGGCTGCGATCTCTTGGTGAGATCACATTGAATTTGCAAACCATGGGGCTGAAATTTCAGTCTAATGGAAGGAAGGTTGTTTTAAGAGGGATGTCAAATGGAGGCCCTCGAATTGTTTCGTTGAAAAGGATGGAAAGGCTGATCCGCCATGATCAAGTTGAATGGGCTGCTGAATGTATGGTTTTACCAGCTGATCCGGTTGAGGAAAAAAAGCAATATCATCCTGATATTCAAGCCTTACTTTCAAAGAAAAGTAAAGTCTTTGGAAGCTTACCTCCTGGAAGACCTCCTGAAAGAGGTTCTGAACATGTGAGTGAATTAGAAGAAGGAGCAAAACCAGTCATTACTACACCTTACCGCTATCCAAAGAGGCAGAAAGATGAAATTGAAAAGGCCATCAAGGAGCCGTTGGAAAGTGGTTTTATTAGACCAAGCAAGAGTCCATTTGCCTCAGCAGTAGTGCTGGTCAAAAAGAAAGATGGTACAATGCGTAGGTGTGTAGACTATCGCGCATTAAATCAGAAAACCATCAAGAATAGATATCCTATCCCTAGGATTGATGAGCTTATTGATTAGCTCCATGGGGCAATGTTCTTCTCAAAGATTGATCTTCGTTCAGGATATCACCAAATCAGAATGAGGGAGGAGGATATAGAAAAGACAGCATTTAGATGCCACTTTGGGCATTTTGAATTTCTTGTCATGCCTTTTGGTTTGACAAATGCTCCAACCACATTCCAATCTTGTATGAACAAGATTTTTAGACAGCAGTTGAGGAAGTTTGTGCTCATCTTCTTCGACGATATTCTCATATTCAGTAAGTCTTGGGAAGAGCACCTTAAGCATTTGGAAGAAGTGCTTACCATGTTAGAGGCGGAATGTCTATTCGCCAAAGAGTCAAAGTGTGAGTTTGGGATGGAAGAACTTTTATACCTTGGCCACATTATCAGCTCAAAGGGTGTGAAAGTGGATCCAGAAAAGATAAGGGCCATTCTTGATTGGCCAACTCCTAAGACTATTTCTCATTTGAGAGGGTTTTTGGGGTTATGTGGATTTTATAGAAGATTTGTAAAAGGTTATTCTCATCAAGCAGCACCTTTGACGGATCTTACAAAGAAAGGAGTTTTTCTTTGGACTAAGCAAGCACAAGAGGTTTTTGATAAGTTTAAACAAATCATGAGTTCGTGTCCAGTGTTGGCACTTCCGGATTTTTCAAAACCTTTTGAATTACAATGTGATGCTTCAGGAGAAGGAGTTGGAGTTGTCCTAATGCAAGACAAACATCCTATTGTCTTCGAGAGCAGAAAGTTGAGAGGGGCAGAAAAAACTTACTCTATTTATGACAAAGAGATGCTTGCTATCATGCATGCTTTGTCTAAATTCCGTCAATACTTGGTGGGAAGTAAATTTGTTGTTAAGACTGATCACAACAGTCTTAAACATTTCATGCGCCAAAAGGAATTGAACGAAAGGCAGCAAAAATGGGTAAGTAAACTCCAAGCATATGACTTTGACATTGAATATGTCAAAGGAAAAAATAATATAGTTGCTGATGCACTTTCTAGAAGGCCTCATTTGCAGTCAATTTGTGAGTTATCAGCAGATTGGAAAGAATTAATTGCTGCTGATTATGTTAAAAATCAGTTTGCAACCAGCTTGTTAGAAGGTCAATTGGTTGATGGAAGGTATAAGTTGGTTGATGGATTAATTTATTATAAAGATAGAATCTTTTTAGTACAAGAATCTAAGCTTAAGAAAAAGATTCTACAAGCTTTTCATGATGTTCCCCTTGCTGGTCATCAAGGGATTTTCAAGACTTACAAGCAGATTCGTGAACGATTCACTTGGAAAGGTTTGAAAGATGAAGTCTTGAATTACATTAGAGAGTGTCCTACTTGTCAAAGGAATAAAAATGAACACTCTTTTCCTGCTGGTTTACTTCAGCCCTTGCCTATTCCAAATCAGAAGTGGGAAAGTATTGCCATGGATTTTATCACGGGGTTGCCCAAGGTGCAAGGACGTGACTGTATATTTGTTGTGGTTGATAGACTAACAAAATTTGCTCATTTCTTTGCTGTTACCACTTCATTTACAGCAGCTCAAGTGGCTGAGTTGTTTTTTAGAGAGGTGTTCCGTTTGCATGGGTTGCCTAAAACAATTGTCAGTGATAGGGACAGCAAGTTCCTAAGTGTTTTTTGGCAGGAGATCTTCAGATTGAGTGGGACAGTGCTTACTCCAAGCACAAGTTATCACCCACAAACAGATGGGCAATCAGAAATTGTTAACAAGTGGTTAGAGGGCTACCTAAGGAACTATGTTTCAGGACAGCAGCGAGCTTGGATTAAATGGCTTCATTTAGGAGAGTATTGTTACAACTCTTCTTATCACATGTCAATTAAGATGTCTCCTTTTAAGGCTCTTTATGGTTATGAGGCTACTAACTTTGTTGATCTAGTGTTTGGTGATAGTAGAGCCCCACAGGCTTTGGATATGTTGCAACAAAGCCAGGACATCTTGAAGACTCTTAAGGAAAATCTGCAACAAGCTCAAAATCAGCAGAAGTTATACGCTGATCAGCAGCGTGTGGAAAGGTCTTTTGAAGTTGGGGACATGGTCTATTTGAGGCTTCAGCCATATAGACAATCTTCTCTCAAGAAGAGTGGTGCAGAAAAGTTGAAGCCACGCTTTTATGGTCCTTTCAAAATCACCAAAAGGATTGGTGAAGTTGCTTATGAGTTGGAACTTCCAGCTGAAAGCAAAATACATAATGTTTTTCATGTGTCTCGCCTCAAGAAGGCAATTGGACACAATGTGGTGGCTACATCAGAATTACCTCCATTGGATGAGGAAGGTCATTTAGTGTTGATTCCAGAAGAGATCCTTGACACTAGAGAACGTTCTTTGAGAAGAAGGACAATCAAAGAATATTTGGTGAGATGGAGGAATTTGCCTATTGAAGATGCTACGTGGGAAGGTGAACAGATTTTGTTGCATCCATCTTTGCAGTTGCTTGGGGACAAGCAATTTCGAGGAGGGCGGACTGTAATGTCCCCTTCTCATCAGTGATCAGCATTGGCATTCTTCAGTCTATTCCGGAACCCGTGGACTGGAATGAGGTGGAAATTAGGGTTTCATGGGCTTGGCTTTTGTAGCATTTCATTTTATTTACTATTTTTAGTAAATGATGGTTGTGGCAGTATGCAGTTGGTTGTCTTCAGTCTTCTCTTCAGTGAGCATATTATTGGTTGTTTCAATATCTTCCTCTCAAGCTTAATTTGTTGAAATCTACTAAGTATTGGCATAAGTGTTATAATTTTCAATTGACCCCTTGGCCTAAGGATACAACTTGCAAGTTGTTTTAAAAAGGGGACTTGAAGGGTACGCCTTGTCATAAGGTGATAATAATATTTTATATTTTTGAATTTATGCTTGGAGGAAAGTGGACGCCACTTTATGAGGAATATATTTTATGAAATTTGAAAATAAGGAGAATTCAAATGGTTGTCTTTTGGCGTGCCAATTGAGGAAGTTGAAGAGTTTCTCATTTCTTATAAATTGAAGACATGACTCCAGCATTTGATATCTATCAATTACCTTATTGTTATGCTGTCAAAATGACTATGGACATTTTGTTATTGCTTCGAGGATGCTACCTCCTAGCCCCTTCCCAATTTCGTGTTTGAAATATAACACCTAATTGGAATATTGCTGCTTCTCATAACAGACTAGCAGATTGAGCATTAAAGGTTGAGAATTTTTGGTGAATTCTACAGTTTGAAGTTCCTGGTTTTTACACAGCTGAAGCGGAGTTTTGTTCATAACTTCCAAAGCGAATTTTATTCTGTTCTGGGTACTTTGGCCATGCATTAGTCTACTGAAGGCGCCATATTTCACAAAATTTGAGAATTAAATTCCAAGTATTCAATTTTATATTGCAAAGTCGATTTTCCTCAAGGGCCGTACCATTTAATGCTGTCTTGGGATTCGTGCCAAAAAAAGTAGAGACTTTGTTTGCTGTTTCTGGATTCTATCTTGGGCGCCAGACTTGTAAGGTGCTTTTGCAATTCGTTTCACGCCATTCGGAGAAGAAATAAGTGAGTTATGAATGTTTTTCTGTTTTCCAGTTTGCTGTTGTAAATTTCCAGAACTCAGGAATTTGCATCAGATTTATCAGTTTCCAGTTTAATCTCCATTTCAGTCATTGGAAAGCAAAGAACACTGTTATAAATTCATTCTTATATCTACATTTCACTTCTCTATCATTGTAACTCATTTAATTGCAGTCTTGTTGAAATTGTAAGGTTCTGATTAGTAGTACTAATCTAACCATTTGTATTGCTGCAACTATTTGATTTGTATCTCATTAAAGTCCCCTGGATGGTTTACCGCCAGTGTGGTTAAATTGTTTGTAAATCTTGTACCCACTTAAGTGGTGAATCCCCACAGTTCTGTGGATGCCCGCCGCAGCGGATGAATTGCTTTAATTTGTAATCTTTTCCCCCCACTGTTTGGTGGTAGCGTGGAATTGTTTTCTCATGGCTGGTTATCCGCCTAATAGTTCTTAATTTCAATTTCTAGACTCCGTCATATGTTAGCACCTCGCCCTCAGTGGGATCTTGAGTGCACATTCTTGACGTTGAGTAGTTCTTCTATTCCAATTCAGTTTCTTCAGTTCAAGCTTCAGCATCTTCCATTCAAGTTCAGATTTTAATTTGAGGCTAACGCTAATCATATCATCTATTGCTGGTTATTTTGTGTTATTCCTTCGAAAAAATTGGTTAGCATATTTCAGATCATCGCCAACTTTGTGTTCAAGCTCATGCCTTAGACAAACTTCATCTTTGAGAAATTCATTTCACCTGTTGGAGCTCTGATAACCTCTATTTTATTCATTTCTGGCTCAAGTAAATTATCTTCACGAAGGATTGAAGCAAATCCACCTAGGCAGTTTCTTTCAAATTCATCGTCTGGAGAATCTTACCTTGAAAACACATTTTCTTCATTTTTTGCCTTAGAAAATTTTCAAATTTCCATTAGGAAATTCATCAACCTGGTGCCCGCTTGAAATCTTCATCCCAAAATTCTCGACAAGCTGTGGAAGACCTTAAAATCAACTCCTCATCGATAATCTTCGATACCCAGAAGAAAATTTTCTCCAGAACGCGTCGAATCCATGGGTACCCAACGAACGGGTTCATTTAATTTTCTCTGAATTTTGAACCTTAGAAAATTACTCTCTGTGAAATTTAAATTCGTTTTTCACATCTGTGGAGATTTCTTGTTGCTCTGACTTGGAAAGTTTTTATTGTTCCTGCACTGCCAGCATCTTTATATGAAATTCTTATCATCTCAGAGTCTAGGCGCATTTTCCAGAGGAAGAAAATATTTTGCCTTAGAGAAATTTTAAATCACCTTGCATTTTGAAAATTTGCCTTAGAAAATTTTATTTGACTCCTCAATCACTCTGCCTGTGGTGGAGAAAATTTTATTTGACTCCTCAATCACTCTGCCTGTGGTGGAGAAAATTTTATTTTGCTTCACTGAGAAAATTTTCCTCGCAAGCACAACATATTTTATTTTTCACCTGGCAACTTCCAACGCCTAGGCAAATTCTCCAACACTTTAAAAAAAAATATTTTATTCTTACTTGAGGCGCCTAGCACACTTAGCATTTTATTCTCAACACCTCACACATATCACTCACCACGCCTTAGGAAATTACTCACTTCACACGCCTTAGAAATATTTTCTAACACTTCACCACCTTCATCACCCTTGGCGCATTGAGAGGAAATTCAAAAATTCCGTCCAATACTGATCTTCACCATCTCACACGCCTAGCAAAAATCCTCTAAGACATCACCTTAGGCGCGTTTTAGGCCAGGAGAAGAATAACGCCTAGCATTTACCACCTTTCACCATGTCTAGGCAATATTTTCATCTCATTTACCACCCTCAGTTACCTTTTTACCATCCCAACTTGGGCGCATTTCAGCATGTCAAGAGGATGACTCTTCAGCTTCCGTTTTTTGTCTTCACATGGCATGATTTGGGCGCATTTTTCCCCTTGAGGAGGATGAGAAGCTTTGACTTGTTGACTCCCTTGCATTTTGGGCCCATTTCCACCTATGTGCAGGATGAAACATGTTGACTTGTTGACTTCTTTGGGCGCATTTGCACATGCATGAAGGATGGCGCATTTAGGGGGTGGTGGAGGATATCTTTCATGCCTTAGAAATTTTTTTGCTATCAACCTTGAGCTGGGCGCATTTTGCTATAGGAGCAGGATGATATTCGTTGACCTCTTTGACTTTTTATCACCTTTGGGCGCATTTTGTATAGGCTGCAGGACGAGTTTTATACTTAGAAACTTTTCCAACATGAGAGCTTGAGCTGGGCGCATTTTGCCATGGTGGAGGATGAGAATCTTTTGACTTGTTGACCTTTTCTCTCCTTTTGGGCGCATTTCACCCCAGCTGCAGGATGGGCGCATTTGGAGGGGTGAGGAGGACAAGTTTAAGACTTAGAAAAATTTCCAGCTCTCATGCCTCAAGTTGGGCGCATTTTGGCCTGGCTACTGGATAAAAATCATTGACTTCTCTTTGACTTTTTATCACCTTTGGGCGCATTTTGTATAGGCTTGCTGGACGAAACTCCAGACTTAGACAAATTTTCATCATCCTCGCCAGCTTACGTGCCCTGCTATTTATAGTAAGTTCTCTGAATTTGGACTTCTGAAGCTCGGAATGGCCTGAAATTTTAAACATAGCTTCTTCAAAACTTTATCAATTTGTCGGCACTGCCACTTTTAGTCACCCTGCTATTTATAGCCTGTTTTTGAAGGTGGCTTACTATAAATAGTAAGCTCTTGTTTCTGATAACTCCCAAGCTCCGATCGACTTGAAATTTTGATGAGGCGCTCCTCACCACGTGACCTGCTGGCTGACACCGACGCATGCGCTTGATTTACTATTTTTAGCCAGTTTCCAATTTGACTTGCTATAAATAGTAAGTGCTCCGTTTGACCTGAAATTTCACCAGCAGATAGCCTGAAGAACGCTGATCGCAGTGGTTTACATCGGATTTTGAAGATTTTGACTTTTGATGCCTATTTTTAGGCCCCGAAGCTGGAAACCCTAACTTGCACTGCATGTATATCAAAAGTTCTCCGTTTGTCTTTGTTTCTGTGACACTGCGATCGGCTTGTAATTTTGAACTGCTGGGAGGCGGCTGCCGGGACACACCTGCTAAAAATAGCAAGTTCCTTACTGAGTGAGAATCCTCACTTGCATGTCACACCATCGCGAAGCTCTCGAAAAACCCATCAGGAATCACGACATGCAAAAGAAACCTCGACATGCAAACCCTAAAAATAGCCTCGGAAGGCTGAATTGAAAGTAGTCGTCGTCTTGCATGTTACATCGCTAAGGTCTCGAAAAACCTGTAAGGAATATCCAGACATGCAAAGAAAAAACTCTCGATTCCGACGAATTCTGGAAGCCGACCGCTAAAAATAGTAAGTTGTCCGTTTTTGCTCAAATTTGGCATGCAAGCAGTCTGATATACTCTGAATGCCGTGTGATTGTCGGAATCTCAAAATAGCTGACAGATTGTCTGGAATTTCACACTTACTAAAAATAGTAAGTACCTCAGAATTTGATGAAATTTTGCTGAGAACCTGCTAGAAACATGCTAACATCAATGTTAAGCTCAATTTTCAAGTTATTCACTTTATTCGACCCCTGTACTGACCAGGAAGACAAAACCCTAATTTTCAGACTTGGCCAGAATTTTTGCATTTTAAGCTCAACGGCAGAGGAATCCCGGGAAGTAGACCATAGAACAGAGACAGACGGAGAGAGAGACCAAAAACCAAAGCCAAAAAGACCAGAATGGAGCAAAAATTAGGGGTCCCCATCTTGAATGGGGCGATGTGTGAAAAAGGTCACAACAGGTCCTTTTCATAGTAGTGAAAGTAGATCAAAATGTATTCTAGATCTTGTTCATTCTGATTTGTGTGGTCTAATGTCTGTGGCATCCTTGAGTGGTTTTTGGTATTATGTGATTTTCATTGACGACTATTCTAGAAAGACTTGGATTTATATTTTGAAGTCTAAGGAGTCTGAAGAAGTACTTGAGAAATTCAAAGAATTTAAGGCTCAAGTAGAAAATTTGTCCGGAAAGAGGATCAACGTTCTGAGATCTGATAATGGAGGAGAATACACTTTTGGAGGCTTCCGTAATTTCTGTATTGAGGCAGGGATTAAGAGGGAGTTTTGTGTTTCTTACAATCCTCAGCAAAACGGAGTTGCAGAAAGGAAGAATAGATCCATAGTTGAGGCAGCCAAATCTATGATCCATGATCAAGACTTACAAACCTTCCTTGGGGAAAAAGCATCTAGTACTGCAGTGTATGTTCAGAATCGGAGCCCTCATCGAATTTTGGAAAATATGACTCCTGAAAAAGCCTTCACAGGTGTGAAGCTTAATGTTAGTCATTTGAGAATATTTGGTTGTCCTGTTTATATTCACGTGCCTAAAGATAAAAGATCTAAGTTAGAACCATCTGGAAAGAAAGGAATATTTGGGGATTACAATGAATCTTCAAAATCCTACAGGATTTACATTCCAGGACAGAAACAAATTGAGATCAACAAGGATGCCTCTTTTGAAGAAGATGTTGCATTCAAAAGATCTAAAGACTCTTACATGGAGATAGATAATGAAGACCAAGAGACTCCTCAGGACATGGACGTTGATCATACTCCTGAGATTCAGAGGGAGTCTACTGAACTAGAAGAGGATATTGATCCAGTTGAGCCTTTGGAACCAACTAATGGGCCAAGAGATATTGTCATAGGTTGAAAGAGACCTCTATGGGCTAGGAAAACTATGCAAGAGGCAGAAAAGTTTGCAGCTCCTAGAGGCACATTCAGAGAAAGCAAAAGACCACAAAAGTTTCCAGGCTATGTAGCATTAATGAGTCATATCATTGAGTCTGAGCCTTCCAATGTTGAGGAAGCATCAAGTCAGCAAGTATGGAAAGATGCTATGGTTGAATAATATTAATCTATTATCAAGAATGATGTTTGGGACATTGTACTGAGACCTGAAGGAAAATCAGTTGTGTCTTCCAAATGGCTTTTCAAGATCAAGCATGTTGCTGATGGAAGCATTGAGAAGTACAAAGCAATATTTGTGGCTAGAGGATTCTCTTAGAAAGAGGGAATAGATTATGAGGAGACATTTGCTCCAGTTGCTCATTATACATCAATCGGGACTATTATTGCTATTGCAGCAGCTAAGGGATGAAAGCAACATCAGATGGACATGAAGACAACATTCCTTAATGGTGTAATTGAAGAAGTATACATTGAGCAAACTGATGGCTTTGTGATTCATGGGAAGGAGTCTCATGTTTGTAGATTGAAGAAGGCCTTGTATAGCCTTAAGCAGGCTCCTCGTGCTTGGTATGAGAGGATTGATCGATACTTGATGAGCTTGGGATTCTCCAAGAATGATGCAGATTCAAATATTTAATCTTGGTTCTTTATGTTGATGATTTATTTCTTACTGGAGCAGAATATCTCATTGTCAAATGCAAGGAGTTAGCTTCTGAATTTGAGATGAAGGATCTAGGTTTTATGCATTACTTTCTAGGATTGGAAGTGTGGTAGAGACACAATGAGATTATTCTGAGTCAAGGGAAATATACCATAGACATCTTGAAGAGATTTGGGATGATGGATTGCAAATCTATGTCTACACCAATGGAAACAAATTTGAAGAAGTTAAGTGAGTTTGCAGCTAATTCAGATCTAGTAGACCCTACCATGTACAGGCAATTGATTGGATTGTTGATGTATCTAGTCAATACTAGACCAAAAATTTGCTATGCAGTGAGTGCCCTCAGTCAGTTCATGTGTGAACCAAGAAAAATTCATCTACTTGCAGCTAAGCATATCTTGGGATACTTGTGTGGCACAGTTGGATATGGCTTGAGCTATACTTCCAGTGTAGACCTAAAGCTGCAAGGCTATTCTGATTTTGATTGGGCCGGGAGTGTAGTTGATCGGAAGAGCACCTCTAGATGTTGCTTTAGCTTGGGGTCTACGATGAGTTCTTGGTGTAGCAGGAAGCAGTCTTCAGTGGCATTAAGCACTGCAGAGGCCGAATATATTGCAGCATGTGTAGCAGCTTGAGAAGAATGTGGCTTCGGAAGCTCCTTGCAAGATTGTTTGGACAATCATTGGAGCCGACTGTTATTCATTGTGACAATCAAAGCTGTGTGAAGCTATTTGTCAATCTAGTATTTCATAACAAAATAAAACATGTTGAGATCAAATACCATTACATCAGAGATATGGTACTGAGGAAAGCTATTCAGTTGACTTGTGATTATCCACCCTCTGGGAGTAGCCATGGTGGACGTCATGTTGAGAGACTCCATAACAACATCACGTTGAGTGACTCCGTAATGGGCATTTGTACACATGTTTCTTTCCACACATCGGAGTAGCCATGGTGGACGTCATGTTGAGTGACTCGATGACAATACCACGTTGAGTGACTCCGTGATGAATCCCTTTCCACAAATGGGTGCAGCCATTGTGGATATCATGTTGAGAGACTCCATGACATGGATATTGAGAAAGATACCTCCCTAGCTAAGAGGGAGTGTTGATGTGTAGCAGCGGGAGTTCTTTCTCCCATGATTTTCTGGAGGAAAATAAATATTAAATAAAATTCAAATATATTTGCAAAAGAGATGACTTAATGTTTATCTTATTTTATTTCTAATAAGGCCGACCTTTGTGAAGTGACGCCTTGGTTGGTAATCAAGCCGACCTCTTATGAAAAGACACCACAACTTGTATATATACAAGGCGACTCTCATTCATTTCATTATCAATTCAATTCAAGTCAAGTTCAGACCATAGAAGGAATTTGCATCTACAGCAGATTGAGTATTTGCTTCAAGGAGTTTGATTCAAAGGAGATATCATATCTATCATTTATTTGCTTCTAAGAGAGAAGCTTTATTTGCAGATTGGCCTTGTGTTTGGCCTCATTATCGACCTTGTGTTTGGCCATGTTGTAAGCGAATTGCTGTTCATTCATTCAATATATAAGTGATATATTGTTGCTGGGTTTTTCTCCCTCAAGAAGGAGGGTTTTCCCAGGGCATTTGTTGTGTTATTGTGTTCATTATTTTTGTATTGCTGCTTATATTCGATTCTGGGCTAAAATTAACAATATTCAGTTTGGTTATTATTCAAATATTATGTTTTTCAGGGGAGTCAAAGCATGAATATAATTGAATAAAGGAAAATGAGTAAATGATTGAGTTGTGGGATTTTAAGAAATCTATTGCTAATTATCGATATTGGAGGCTTCTATTTGAGATGCGAATTTTTGGAGAATATTAATTTTCAGAGAATATTGTATGCTTTCATGGAGGAGCCGAGATTATGAATGAACTTGTAAAATGGTTTACTAGCTGCCACTTCATTCAAAAATTCTAAACGAGCCTTTCTTGATACTGCCAATTCACAGGAGAGGAGGTTGTTGTTTGAAGCTATCGCGCCATTCTCAATACAGATGGAGAATGAAATTCCTTTATGATGACACGGCTAATGGAGGGAGCTTTGCCACATAAAATTCCTAGAGCTTGTAAAAATTGAAAGAAACGTTGAATTGCAACAGAGCTTTATTGAATACGTAGGAATCAGTGGCACCAACAAAGACTCATCGTGGTTAAGATGGAGCCGCAATGAAGGATATTGAATTAGATGGTATCTATCGAGAGCTGCTTCTCGTATGATGTTATTTCTCAAGATTAGAGATATTCAAGGAGTTATCAAATAATAAAGAGTTGTCGTATATTTCTTCAAGAAGACGATTATTGGAGATACGGGGAGTTTCATAATTGCGACCAGTTAGAAAATTGAGGTGGCATTTTAATGGTTTGAAAACATCGATTTAGGGAGCCGTTCACACGAATGAAGAATGGTTTCAAATTTCGGGTTCAATTTTGAAAGGATGTGATTCGAATACTTTGGTAACCACTAGCATTTCAAATACTATGAGTCGGGAATAAGTAAAGGCACGTGTTCTTTAAAAGAAGATTACATGCCTCTTCATGAAGGAACTTGTGAGCAGTTGTATGTCAAAGGATTGGAAGGTTGGTGTCATCTTTAGAAGAGTCTTGGAAGTCAACGTTTGAGATTACTGAAGATAACGTAATTCTTGGAGTCGAGTGATTAATTGAGCAATGGTTAGCGATTTGGAATTTTAATTAATTCCCTTTCTCTTAAAATTACTATCGCTCTCTTTCCATTGTAATGTGGTTAGGTGTGATTAAAGCCACGGTGAAGGTGGACTGAATTGATTAATATTTGCTAAGAAAGAATCGGGGGTGGCTAAATTGTAATGTCCCATGTTCGAGACAACCCTAAATCTTGTCCTCTTAGGTCCTTATTCCTTTTCAAATCTTCCTTCTATCAATGGATAACATTTCTTCTAAAATTTCTTCATACAAATCTGCCTTAAATGTACATACCTTTCTCATAAGTCTACCTTGATCATATATATATCTTATTCACAAGTCTGCCTTGTCTATAAATTTCTCTTCATACAAAGTTGCTAGTGTATATTTGATTTATCTATTTGTCTTACCCATTTCTCTCACTTCTTCCGCCTTCAATGTTGCTTATTCAACGGATGATGGACAATTAGATCTCCTATTTGATACCACTCTTCCTCTTGGATTTATCTTCCTTGAAGGATCTCTATATGTATCTTATTTTATTCTCTCTCATTTATTCATTCCATAATTCCCCTCTTCCCATATACCATAACATAAATATATTTGTATGCTTGAATGTTCTCATCTTATACTCTTCCTATCTTTTCAACATCGAATGGTCTTCACATATGTTCTATTCATTCTTCCATACTCATATCTTCTTCATTCAATCTTTCTTATAAACGATATTTCATTATCCACTTATAAATCCCTTCATATCTGTATGTTTTCCCCTTCATAAATCTTCTTATTATGCATCCCTAAGTATGTTCAAAAACTCTCACAAGTCTGCTCATAAATCCTCCATTATAATTCTTCTATACATCGGTTCAAATTCAAATAATCTTCATTGTTCTATTCACTTGCTTCCTTCTCCTTTTATTCTTCATATATCTCCCTTCTTAAATCTACATATACCCCTTCAATATCTGCATGAACTTCCCTTCTATATCTGTATTAACTTCTATTCAGTTTCTTTCTATACAGATCTGTATGTGTCTAATTGATATATCTTTTTGTTTTTCTCTTATTTCATTTTATATCCTTTATGTCTCCAAGAGTAGAGACACCTTTTTTGAAAGGTGATAACCCTTCAAACAAACAAGACTCCTCATTTACTAATTGCAGCCTTTTGACATATTTAATTACTCCCATTTTAACTTATTCATCAATTTATTAATGCTTCCCCTTAAACATCCATTTAAATGACATAAGCGCTGCTTTTCTAAATGGTAATATTTGTTATGATCTGCTGCCTTTAAACTTTGATTTTATTTTAATCTTCTTTTATATTATTTTATTGCTTTATCTTGAATATAGATATCTTTAGTATTTATTACAATGATTAAAGTATTTAATATTATAATGGTCATAATATTTATAATTTTAGTTTATATTTTATAGTTATATATATATATATATATATATAAATCATATGCTCCTTATTTTACAAATTCATTTTATTATTTAATTTTGTCAATATTTATATTTATAATATTGTATATTATAATTATAATATTAATTATAATAGTGTTTTATATTCTTGTACCTTTAATATTTATTTTATTATCATTTAAATTGTTAATATTTATATATTTATAATTACAATATTATCTCATGATAATTGTAATTATAAAAATACTAGAACGATAATATTTCCTTTTATAATCTTATTATGTATTGTGTTATTTGTTTTCACTTATCTTATCTCCGGGTGTTCTAATTTCGGGGACATGACAGTCCTCCCCTCCCAAATTTGCTTGTCCTCAAGCAAAAACATCTTAGTTCCTTCTAAGAACTCTTCTTCTAATCTATCATTAACAACACACAATTTAGTCATGTTTATATATATAATTTAAATGAGAATGTTCTCTAATGATTACTCTATTTGAATGCGTAAAACATGTTATTGTATATCCATTAAAAACATAAATGTATGAAATATATACTTATCTTTGTGATGGGGACACCACAAGTCTCCCCGCTTGTCTTTGCTTGTCCTCCAGCAACTTATAACTCTTTCCTTAATCTCTTGATGTTCTTGGCCCATGCAATTGTCTTCATCCTGGAAAAAGATTGTAACATCTTGTTACATTTAATCTCTTTCTAGGCCTTCTAGATACCTCATTACTAAATATATCCAGCCTTGTAATCTTGGGGAAATATTATAACATCTCTTCCCAAGCCTTCTAAATAACTTACTTTTAAGTATACCCAACCTTATAATCTTGGGGAAAGACTGTAACATCTCTACCCAAGCCTTCTAGATAACTTACTTTTAAGTATACCCAGCCTTATAATCTTAGGGAAAGACTGTAACATCTCTACCCAAGCCTTCTGGATAACTTACTTTTAATTATACCCAGCCTTACAATCTTGGAAGAAGATCGTAACCTTGTTACCCTTAATCTCCTTCCAGGCCTTCTGGATACCTTTTGCTAAGTCTATCCAGCCTTATAATCCTAGGAAAAGGTTGTCACACCTCTTTCCAGGCCTTCTAGATACCTTACTCTTAAGTGTATCCATCCTTATAATCCCGGGAAAAGATTGTGACATCTCTTACTAGGCCTTCTACATACCGTTTTTTCTTAAGAGTACCCAACCTTAAAATCCCGGAAGCGAGCTTTTCACTTCTCAGGCCTTATGGACACCCTATTTTGGTTGTATCCATCCTTAATTCTTATATGCATTCTTTGATGTAATGTAATAGGACTTATATTGAAAATTCTATTTCTTGTTCTAGTCAAGGGCCTTTATGGTTTTCCCTTCCTGAATTTTGTTTATCTTTAAATGCCTTAATAGTTTCTTCCTTTTCCCATGTGGCATCTTCTCAGGGAGTCCCTTCCATTTGATTAGAGACTCGGTAATGATCCTATTCCTCAATTTCCTTTCTCCGGTGTCTAGGATAAATTCTGGCTCTTAAGATAAGTTGTCCTTCATCATCTAGAGGAGGTAACTCAGGTAGCTCAAGCACACAAGCAAATAGCTCAAGTAGGCAACAAGCAACTCAAGCACATAGGCAAGTAGCTCAAGTAGACAAGCAAGTAGCTCAAGCATGCAAGCAAGTAGCTCCAACAAGTATGCAACTAGCTCAAGTAGACAGGTAGGCAACTCAAGAATGCAAACAATTAGCTCAAGCACGGAAGCAACCAACTCAAGCATACAAGTAATAAGCTCAAGCAAGTAGGCAAGTAGCTTAAGTAGACAAGCAAGTAGCTCAAGCATACAAGCAACCAGCTCAAGCAAGTAGGCAACCAGCTTAAGCATGTAAGCAAGTAGCTCAAGAAAGCAAGCAACTAGCTTGAGCAAGTAGGCATCCAGCTCAAGCATGTAAGCAAGTAGCTCAAGCAAGCACAGGATGGCAAGAAAGATGCCTTGATACCACTGTCATGTCCCCTGTTTGGGACAACCTTAAATCTTGTCCTCTTAGGTCCTTATTGCTTGATTCTGATCTGATTATACTTTTCCCTTCATAAAATCCGTGGGTTATTCCCCTCTTCCAATCCATCGATGCCCAAGTTGTTGTTTCTTTAATTATGTATTCCTTTTCAAATCTACCTTCTATCAATTGATAGCATTTCTTCTAAAGTTTCTTCATACAAATCTGCCTTAAATGTATATACCTTTCTCATAAGTCTACCTTGATCATATATATATATCTTACTCACAAGTCTGCCTTGTCTATACATTTCTCTTCATACAAAGTTGCTAGTGTATATCTGATTTATCTATTTGTCTT